>JAJHUR010091915.1:0-13975 GCA_027495735.1 Lutjanus campechanus | reverse complement strand
TCTTTAGGGAGGATTTAAAGACCTCAATCGATCCCGCAGAGCGGATGTGCCAAGGCAGGTTGTTCCAGAGCCGAGGGGCTGCCGCCACAAAGGCTCGGTCACCTTTTGTTTTTAGCCTCATTTTGGGGGTGACAAGTAGTAGCTGATTTGACGATCTCAATGTTTTGGCAGGGGTGTACATATGGAGGAGCTCGGTCAAGTACTGGGGGGCTAGGCCATTGAGAGCTTTAAAAACAAACAATAAAATTTTAAAATCTATTCTAAAAGCAACTGGGAGCCAGTGCAACGAAGCTAGGACAGGAGATATGTGGTCACGCTTGCGTTTGCCAGTGAGGAGACGGGCAGTGGCATTTTGTACCAGCTGCAGGCGGTGCAAGAGTGATTGGTCCAGGCCAAAATACAATGAGTTACAGTAATCCAGTCGTGTATTAATAAAAGCATGGATTACAGTCTCGAGATCTTTATGTGGCAAGTACCCTTTTACTTTAGATAAAATCCTCAAATGGAAAAAGCTGTTTTTCACGACCGAACTAACCTGGCGATCAAATTTCAGCCTGTCATCAAATATTACGCCAAGATTTTTTACTGATGACCGGATGTTCGGTGTAAGGGGCCCCAAAAAGCCAGCAGGAAAGTCTGCTGGACCACATCCAAACATTATAATTTCTGTCTTGTTTTCATTTAGATTCAGAAAATTTGCGGTCATCCAGGATTTAACATCATTTAGGCAATTAAGCAGTGTCTGCACAGAGTCACTGGATTTTGATGTTAAAGGCAGGTAGATCTGAACATCATCGACATAACAGTGAAAAGAAAGATTATATTTTTTAAAAATTGAGCCCAATGGCAGCAAATACAGCACAAAAAGAATTGGGCCAAGGATGGAGCCTTGGGGGACCCCAGAGGTGAGAGGGGCTGAGGATGAGGTGAATTCACCTAGCTGCACAGAAAAACTCCGGTCGGTCAAGTAGGACTGGAACCATGAGAGAGCAGAGCCTGTAATGCCCACCCACTGCTCCAGTCGTGTTAAAAGGATCCCATGATCCACAGTGTCAAAAGCAGCCGTCAAATCGAGGAGAACTAGCATAGCAGGGCTTCCTGAGTCAACAGTTACTATTAGATCATTAAAAAACCCTTAGCAGTGCTGTCTCAGTGCTGTGGCATGGTTTAAAGCCAGACTGAAACTTCTCATAGATATCATTGGCCACTAAGAATGATTGCATCTGAATAAAAACCACTTTCTCTAAAATTTTGGACAAAAATGGTAGTTTAGAGATTGGCCTGAAGTTAGACAGCACAGAGGGGTCCAAATTTTTCTTTTTGATAAGAGGCTGCACAACGGCATGTTTAAGAGCAGCTGGAACACATCCGGTACTGAGGCAGGAATTAATAAATAGAAGAATAACAGAGCCCACCGTACTGAATACCTCTTTAAGAAGACGAGAGGGAATGCTGTCTGAGGGACAGTTCGTAGGTCGCAGATTCTTAACAACATTGGCCAGTGAGGGGAGGGATACAGGTTCAAATTTATCAAAACCAGCATGTAGAGGAGGAACAGTGAGATCAGAGTTAGGGCCTGCAGAAGAGAAGGCAGATGGCCTAAGAGCAGAGATTTTTTCAATAAAAAATTTGAGAAAACTCTCACAGAGGGTGAGCGAGGGTACGACTGGCGAGTTGTCACAAGGATTTACAAGGGAGTTAAAAACGTTAAAAAGAACCTGAGGCTTGTGACTGTTACAAGAGACAAGATTGGAAAAATATTCCATTTTAGCAGCTTTAACAGCACTCTGGTAGACAGACAGGCTATTACGAAGAGCTTCTTTAGAGACATGGAGCTTATCTTTTTTCCACTTTCTCTCAGCGCGCCGACATGAGCGCCTGAGAGCGCGTGTGGAGTCGTTAAGCCACGGTTCTGAGAGTGCTTTTGTGCGCCTGTAACAATCTGTAGTACCCATTAAAACACCCCTCACACCAACCTGTGGCTGATACACACAGTTCTGCTGTTTACCAACCGCTGAGGAGCCACTGGAAGTGATCATTACTGCATTTCTGTTCCTCTGCGTAAACTGTAATCTGTCAGATTTACAAAATATGGTACAGTTTGTCCTTTTCATACAATACAAACTGAGCAGCTTGAACCTGGTTCTTATTTATTTCCACTATTCAAAGTAAGTAAAGGACTAAGATTGAATACAGATGTTTTCGGATAAACTGACACATGTTGTGACAATAAAAGTGCATCTCAATATTTGGAAAAAAAAACCCAAAGACTCCATAAAAGGAAATGAGAAACTCCTGGAAATGATAAAGGTAGTCTCACTGGTGTTCAGTTTTTTCAAAACATATCATGCCATTGGATTTGATGAAGCTAGCGGCCATTTTAAACTGACAGTGAGTATGAGGAAGCCCTGTGCCTTTAACGAGAGACCAGCCCATAGTCTTAATCAAATAAAACTCCCACTCTCACTCCCACACGCCTATCACATCTCTGTGTGTATGTGATTGTGTCTGAGTGTGTATATGAGTGAATGTGCGTGTGTTTTTTAGGTGTCGTGAGAAGGCCCAGTCTGCTAAAGTACAGCTGGTCATGATTAACAGCAGCTGTCAGGCTCGCTCTCAGCCGAAGCTTTGTGCCCTGTTCCACAAACTGTGACTTTGTCCTCCACAAACAAGCATGATTTATACAGGATTTAAATTTAGATTTTGAAAAAAAAAAATTTTTTTTCTTATTTATTGTGTAGACGGCTTTATTTCCTGACATATAAGCAACTGTTGCATCATCTAAAATCTTATGGGTTCTAGATATAAGATTTAGAATATTAATATAGCAGCAAACAACTATTTATTATGCAAAAATATGGTGGAGTAATGGGTGCATGTCTGTAATTTGAGTTGCTTTGCTCTCTTCATTTCTTGTCTGGCACTACGTGCATGTTAGTCCCTCCCGGTGAAAGTGTTGGCCCTTCCTGCATTTACGAAGAGACTGAAGCCCCATTTCCACATGTGCTGGCTTGGGTTGACTTGGTTTGACTCAGGCTACCTGTTTGAAGATGTGTCTTTTGACTGATAATGTGCTTGTTTGTCAAATGAGTCAAATGACTATAAAAGGGATTAGGATAAACATTTCATCTTCACAATAAAACCCCCCTGTTATTTTTGCTATTTGAAAACTTTCATTATGAAGCAGCAAAATCAGGAAATGTTTGTTTTTCATTAGCACTAACTTAAGATGACTCCTATTCAGCAGATACCTCAAAGTAAAAACAGTGACACAAAAGTACTGAGAGCTGAACACATACTTATAATATACTAAAAACTTTTTTTTTTCTCCGCTCTCCTACACAGACCTGTGGGGGGTAAAGGGGGATGTCATGGATGGCAGTCAGTGAGATGTCAATGCCACCTGCTTGGATCGGGGAGATAGTGCCTCTTGGGCTAGGGTCGGCAAAGTTTGACACACTATACCTGGTAATGGCTGAGCCCTATGAGAGAGTGACCTCCCAACAGTGTTGTAAAAGTGAGATGGCAGACCACAGTTCGAAGTTATCAGCTAACACATTCACATTCAACTGAAGTCATCAAACTTTAGCTACTTGAAGTATAGTTTACTTGATGTTTTAGGTAGCTAGCATTGGACAAAGACATCCAGCAAGCGAATATTTTCATTACGTGAATTTAGGTCACTCTACAGATTGAAGAAATAGATCCTTACCAAGCTGAAGAAATAGATCCTTACCAAGCTGAATGCATTATAAATGTACTGTACTAATGTACTGCACATTGGGGAGGGGGTGTAGAGCCAGAATATTTTCACATCTAACTCCCTGAATAAAGGGTTTATTTCGACCAAAACACACTTGATTTTGTCTGAGACGTTGGTGCTCCGGCACCATCTTATATTTGTCCACTATATATATATACATACAACATAACGGCAGGGGACAACAGCTAACTCTTTCCAAGTTCCAAGTTACTCTGCCCACTCAAGGACAGGTGCAGCACAGTACTCCTTCCATAAAACCACACCTTGTCTCTTTTCAGATTACAAAACCAATACATTACGTGTCAATTAATGAATTAGAGAGATGCTGGAAGGCTTTGCTACCTTTGAACAGAGCCAAGTTAGCTATTTTCTTGTGCTTCCAGTGTTTATGCTAAGCTAAGCTTCATAGTCGTTTCATTCACATTTCCCAAATATTTCATTAAGACTCACAAACACAATCACTTACTTCTCCTGCAGTTTAATTTCCTCTTCCTCTTTAATTCAATTTAAGGGGGATGTTTGCCAAAGATTTGTGTGGGCAGAAGATGCAAATGAACAATGATTAACTTCCCTCCATTGTTGCACGAAAGCAGAAGTCCCCGCTCGGTTGCTGTCAAAAGCCCATCAGATGAAGTGAGACCACTGTCTTCTCATCTTAAACTCCCAGGTGCTTTCAGTGAATTAAAAATCTAAACATAATTTGTGCTGATTCAACATGGTTAGATAGCTCAATCAATGTGTGCAAACAAAAGCGACTCTGTCCCTAACCCTGAATCCAGTTAAGATGCAGTCTGGAACTGTTCCCACAGTGAGTGCAGTTCTGTTGTAGTGCTGTCACATCACTACAATGTTTAATGTGTTTAATGCATACAATTCTTTCACTGTTAAATACTTTTTCTGCCTTTGAAACAACTGATACTGTTTGAGAAATACGTGTAGCTGGTTTACTGAATCTTGAGCTACACAATGTTAAAAAGAAAGTTATTTGATTATTGAATGCAATAATGTTTTATACATATTGTGGCCAGTTATACTTTCAGCATCTTAATTCAGCTCCAGTACATGCTTCTTACTAATTATGATTATATATACTGTATGTATAACAGTAATTATTTTAACATTATTTGAATGTCATAACTTTTAGTAACGGGATTACAGCTGTAAACAATGTCATTACCGCTACTTGAAATGTAAAAGTGAAATCCTGTAAATGTGTAAACTTGACTGGATTATTGGCAGTAACGCAGTATGGATCAGGATCACGACATCTATTACAATTTAGTATAAGAAAACACATTTCTGTGTGAAAACAGAGAGAAACGCATCAGTCTCTGTCCCTCCCTCTGCTGTACAGAGGGCTCAAGGTTCAGCTGCTGGGTGGCAGCAGCCGGGTCTGGTATTCAGAGCCTTGTTAAAAGTCTTTTCAACAGGGCAATCAGACCAGCATGTGTGTTGTGTCTCACTGCTATGTGCAGTATGTGAGGTTGTGGAAATTCCCCAAATTGTCCTGATACACTGACAGAATCTCTACACTCAGAACTCCATTAGTTTCACATTCCTCCATTCATAATGCTCAGAAGAGACTTTCGTTTCCTAACAACATATTGCACAATATGCAGGAACAAGACGGGAACATTACAGTGATCAAGCGAGTTTTTACTGGCATAACTATTGCAACTTTGGATGATTTTAAAAAAGCAGTTGTGCAACAGTGCATGGTGAGTGACCTTTGGAGAATTCCAGCAATTGCAATTGCTTCACAGTTGGATTGCAGAGTATAAAAGTATCTTTAGACACATAATGAATGAGAAAAATAATAAATTAATAGCCCTGTGTGTACAGAGAAATGAGCCAAAACTGCCCACTGAAAACCTGAGTGGATTGTTGGGGTGGGGGTGGGGGGGTCCAATATTGTGAAACAGCCAGCCAGCCAAACTCACACCTTGCTTGTCTTGTCCCTACTGTCTTCAGTCACACAGATTCAGCTGCAAAAACTGGACTAACAGCTGAACTACCATCAAGGATCTTGAGGAGGATGTGGGCTGGTTCAAAATCAAAGTTGACCAATGGTACCTTTTTTTTTTTGCACAATAGGCTCAAGTGGCCCACATAATGATGCGGCTTGGATCTCGCCCAGTGCTCCCATTGACCAATCAACCACGAAAGACTGATTTCAGGAAATGAAACTGAATTTTACCTGTCGATAAAACCAGCTGTGCAGTTTCACTGTGTCACTTCTCACTTCACAGCCACTATCACAACTGACCTACTCTGCGAGTAAAGAG
Organism: Lutjanus campechanus; assembly: GCA_027495735.1. Taxonomy (NCBI): domain Eukaryota; kingdom Metazoa; phylum Chordata; class Actinopteri; order Lutjaniformes; family Lutjanidae; genus Lutjanus; species Lutjanus campechanus. Next base: position 7,927 of record JAJHUR010091915.1, on the reverse strand, counting down.
TCATTTCTCTCCACACAAAAGAAGATATCTGATATCAGTCAGAAATACAGTTTGTAGCTCAAAGATCAAACAAGCGCAAATTTGCAATGGCTGTGGTCACGTACGTGTGCATCCACGTGTTCAAACACAACCTGATCTGGTTGTGTATGTGAGTCTATATCACGTCTGTCTTTATTATGTAAATACTAAACCCACACTAATGTGGGTCAACATACTGTACCTTTATTCTGAAACTATAAAATGGGAAGTCAGTACACGGCAGATCACAAGTTTATCCCAATCAATCAGTTTCAAAATTAAATATCAAGTCAACTACCAGATAAGATTAGAATAATTTTATCTAATAACTTCAACTACAACAACACCAACAAAAGTTTATGCTTTATACTACGAGTCCATCATTTCTTCATCATTTTCTTGGTGATTTCCTCAGTGGAAGTATGCAACTGGACAATGATTGATTAGAGTGATTAGATGGTGTTTTATAAGTTGGGCAAAAATGAGAAATACGCAAAATTTAAAAACTGATCCACAGGCATTCACGTCATATGAACTTTTAACGTTTAAATTGATATTTTCTTATGGGTAAATCTGGCAACTCACTTGCTCGGCCAGGCAAGTTGTAAAAAAAAAATTAAAACTATTAAACTATTTTAATTAATCTTTAAAATAATTTTTCAAAATGCCTCTACTAAACTGAACGTCTTTGGGTTTTCGGCTAACAAAACAAGACATTTAAAGACACCGCCTTGGACTTTGATAACTACTAAAATATAAAACCATTTGTACAGGGACAAGTAAAAATTGGTTTTGGGAAAGTAGATTTCTGACCCACAACCAAACCAACAACCAAAAATAAAAGAATGCCTAGAAATATACTAAATGTTCTGAAATGCCATGTACATTGTAGTATTTGTTAATGAGGCTGTTTTACATGCATAGTATAAAAACTCTTGACTTGAGGTGAATGTAAAGAGCTTCTTTAGAATTGCTGCTTCAATGCATCTTCATGTCCTGCAAGCCAATAACCTTAAATTATATTATATAGGCTGACACACTGGTACTTAAATTATATTAGATGCTTTTTGCCAGATTGGTTCAGCTCTTCCGCCGCTGCCCGATTGGCTGCCTGTCCATCTGCACGTCTGCCTGTCTTATTTATCCTGCAGTGCTGCCTGCGTGTCCTGTCTCTGTGAGAGGTTCTGTCTGGATGTCAGTGTTTCTGTCTGTGGTTTACTGCCTTCTTCCTCTGCGTGAGAGTCAGAGTCATTGTGAGAAATGATGGGGATGAGAAAGCTGGGGGTTGATATTTGTGAGAAAATCGCAGACAGCAGAACTGAATAGAGATGATGAAAGAGAGGATGGAACAGATATCAGAAGCCTGCAGGTCCTTTCTCACACCAGACGGCCAAAGAGTCAAGCCTGTTAACAGTGATGGGCAGCATTTCAATTATATATATTTAAAATATGTATCTATTTACATTTGAGTATTTTGTCATTTGTATTTTGCTGGGCAGAAAAAAATAAGAAGTAATTTGTAACAAAATATGTTAAGTGCATGTATTTGTGTATCTGAAATACTTGAAATACATGATTTAATATGTCATTTTATTCTCAAAAAAGACATGTTTTTATCCTCAGGCGTATAAACTGTATAAAACTCTAAAACAATGAGCTTAATCACAATATTAGGGTAACCTGTCAGCTTCTACGTTCTGTACCTGTTCCTATTATCTGTAAGCTTTCAAAAAACATGCAAACGTATGGATGAAATGCATGTAGAGTATAGACAAAAGGCTCCGTCTGTATCTGTATGTGTATCTAGTGTAGAGCATAAATGAGCCTTTATGGTTGACATTTGAAGGCGCTGTCTGCAAAGTGGTATTATGAGACAGAACAGGCCGGATGTAGCTTTTTAGCATACTAACCTCAGTAGATATCACTGCAACACAATATACAGACGTCTTTGACAATGTCTAAATCGTTTTTTCCACATTCTGTTGAATGTTTTAAACTAAAATTCTTGCATATTGCTCCTTTAAGGTCAGACCCATGAGGTTTCTAAAGACCTAAAGAAGGATAATATCAGTTTGTATTTTTGCATTTTCAATCAAAAATACAAATGACTTGCATTTTACTGAAATAAATTTTCTCGTGCCATATTTGGTATTTTATTTTGATACATTTATTGAGAAATTATTTGTAATTTGTGACAAGAAACTTTTCAATGTATTTGTGCCCTTTTCCACTTGTTAATTCATAGTAACATTTCTATCACGTTTTTTTGCATCCTCAACTTGCCCTTTTATTATCACTTTGACTATTTGTTGGTACATGTCATGAGACCCCGCCCCTATCCTTCACCCCTACAGTTTGACCCCTGATTCAGTCATGAGCCTTTATCTGATTGGCTGAGGCAAGGTCAACGGGGGGAGGCATTCCAGTCCGTGACACTGCTCTCTGTACCTCTGGTGGACACACACGTGTACGTGTTTTCATACTAAGCACAGTCACTTACAGATGCAGGGACACAGGCTCTGTGTTCTGCAGATATTTTTTAGGTAACCAGGGCTCATGTGGCTGCCGTTGATGTAGGCTAAACAGGCGTGGCCTAGAGGCCACATCCTATTTCAGGGTCGCCTGCCTCCTCAAAGTGAGTTCTGTGTGATTTTTAACTTCAAAGGTCTAGTAGGTAGGTGTTTACCAACTTCCATCTGGAATTTATTATAGTCTAGCTTTCTGGGGTGAGGCCCACAAGGGGAACAGGCCTGTGCCTGGTGCTTCCCCCGAAGAGGAAAAAGACACTAGATATTGTTATCAGCACGGGAGAAACACTGGATATATTTAAACAATGACCACGTCAGGCCAAGCGTCACAGTGATGCATAGTTAGGATTAGTGGATTCCTCATTTCACTTTAGTGCTGCACTAATCAATATTTTTGGCAAGCAGCTGTTGTCAGTGACAGAGCTCTGATAAACCGACTGTACACTATGTTCCCCTTATTTAATGTACCCAATGACACACAGTCAAAGCTAGCTGGCGAACATAGTGGAGCACTTAGCTGCTACAAGATATTTTACTGAGGAGTTGGTCAGATTATTTATAGTGGGAGTGTATGAGGCACTTATCAATAATCAGTGCATTATTTACAGTTTGGAGAATCAGAGTAGATTACCAGCACAGGTGCAAAGCAATGCAATGCTGTGAACAGGGTCAGATGAAAAATGTATTTTAGCCACTTAAAAAAAGGGCCCATGTTTAAAGATCAACATCACTTCAATTATATGCCATATTTAGAATATTTTCACTGCTTTACCTTGCTGTCAGACAGCCTTTTTCCATTGGGGAAACTACCGTTACATAAGCCAAATATTGCTCTTGTTCACCCAACCAGAGTCCATTGGCAAAAGCAGAAATTTTACCTCACAGATCACAGGAGTTGCTAACTAATTTAGGCAGCAGTACACCAGCGACAGTCCAAGGTAAAATTATTAACAAAAATTATTGACATTATTGGTTGGTTTGGAGAGAGTGATATTAGGCTTAAAGGTGTAGTTAGCGATGTGAGAGAAAACGAGTAGAGGGGTTGTTGATATTTGAAGTGTAAACGAATACAGACCCACCGCTCCCTTCATACTCCACCCCGGGCTCTACCCCCGAAGTTCATGGACGCGCATTGTCATGGAAACGGCCGTAGAAACTAAAGCAGCAGTAAAGCAGCTGGAATAGCCAAGTTATGAGTTAGCACACTGCTAAGCCGCAAAGCTAAGGTTAGCTGACCCGTCAGACAACTGTACCCACAACTCGACTGCTATTATAAATAGATAACATCACAACAACAGTACATTTTGGCAGATTAGACAATATGATGAATGCCCGACGGCTGTTACGTTACTGTTATGAGAAGCACCGCAAAGATAATGTTGCTCACCTGTCCAGCAGAAAGACTTTTTTTAATTTATGTTCCTCCGACTGTTTTCTCTTGGGCTGTTTTTCAACCATGGTGAATGCAAAATATCTGCACCTGATATACCGTGTCTCTCTCTTACTCCAACTGCACACGCTATGCGACCTACTACTCCCCCTCCCCCGTGTCTGACCTGTGCACGAGTATGAACCGCCCCCCCGGACGTGAGGGGATGGACCCATGTACTGGTGGCTCAGTCCGAGCCACAGATTTACCTGTTGAAATTCAGAGCAAAGGCTGTGTATTGAAACCGGATTTTTTTTCAGCATGCTCTCAAAAGTGACAGCTTGTGGATAGTGAGGAGAAATACGGTGATTTTGACTAAAAGTGAGTCGGATTATATCGCTAACTATGCCTTTAATGGTAGCTTCCCCTCAGAAAAGGCTGTCTGACGCCAAGTTAAAGGGGTGAAATTATTCTACATTTAGCACTTAAACTGTGAGAATCTGGCAATGTTGTGTTTATAGCTTTTGTTTCCAAGCCTTCCAAAATGAATGACTAGAAATGTTCAATGTATGCTAAATTCTAAAAAAACCCCATAATTTCTATGAATGGTAATTATGACATAAACAATGATTTCCAGTTGTTGAACACAGTTATCCGAGAATTTAAAGAAATTTACTGTTGTTTCTGGTAAATGTAGGTAAAGGCTTTTACTGTGAATTTCTGTCAGTAAGTGTGCAGTCTGAGTCGCTAGCAGTGATGAAGCTTTAATATACATTTTTTGGCAGATGTTAGGAGTCATTTTAAAGCTACATTTGGCAATCAACAACTTAAGATAGGTTTTAGACTTGTAAAATACTCATATGCAAAGCTGCAGGTTGTTATTTCAGAGAATCTCAAACCTAACAACACACAAAATGGAGGTCAACAATGTCATCCTGTTGCGGTTAGCTTAGTCAGTCACGTTGAGCAAGGGAAAACCCTGCTGAACAAATATTTCCATTAACTGTGGTCACAACTACATGGCGCTACAGTTTAGAGAAAGAGTGAATATTACCTGTATTAAAACTACAGTGAGATTTTTTTCCAATGTCTGTCGAGGTGATAAGACTTTTGTTTAGCCTGCTGTGTTGTTGTGGTGCATTTCATTTCAGTTCACATCAGTTACAGCACTCCACGCTGCAGAGTTGGTCAATCAGTGAGCTCACAGTCATGTTGACTGACAGCTAACAGGTGTTTGCATTCACAGCAACACATATAGCTTCCTCCAGTGGGACATGTATCCCTAAAACTGGACGCTTAACAACACTGCATTTCTAAATCTGTCAAAATGTTCTGTCTAATTTTGAGCTGGGACATTTTAGATGTCTGTATTTAATATCTCATCCATGTGGATAATGAAATCACATCAATTTAGAAATGGGAAAGTAATACAGTTTTACCATGGACTTCGTCTTAGTCTGGTCTGGAGCTCTTACATTTTCTTCATGATCAGTGTAATGTTTAAAGACTAGCATGAGTGGAGGATTTCATGATGCAAATATGGTGAAACAAACTGCTAAAATACAATCACAGTGTAAACATCATGCCTTTTATGATTTTTTGCCGTCTTCTGTGCCATGGTGTAGGGTTATTATATAACTTGCAGACTAGAATCTGAGTTGCGTGTCTTGTCAGACATTTCAAATTTGTCTTATAATTATTAATGCAATATCACTGCAGGGACAGACACTAATATTTTTAAGCTCTCTGTCCAATGGGCCACCAAGCATGTGGTGATCAAAATACATTTTTGGTGGCCCCAGTGTAATCTAATCTAAACAGTACAGAAAAGGCAATTTAGCAAATCTTAACACTGCCCTCTAAAACCTCGACAGTGGTATTGTCCACTTTCCCCACGAATTGTGATGTGTTGTTTCCTGAAGGCACTGTTTTCATGGCTAGTTGAGGAAACTGGCAGCACCCACTGCTGGACATTATGTTCTCAGATGTGTCATATTTTAATCACTCAATCTCTTCCTTCCATTCACTCCTCCTCTTGTTTTTCATATCAGCAGCTAGCCAGCGATGACTACTGTTTGTTGCTTTTGTAGAATGCTGAACTAAAAGGCTAAGAAATCAGGATGTTTGTTGAACTGTAATGGTGTGCTGGCAGGGGCTTGTGGCATGCAGTAAAACTTGGTAGCCACGGTCGGGGGTGGGGCACCTACATGTAACACTGGTGGCCACAGAATAAGTTTTTGTGGCCATGGTGTAGTCAAACCCTGTACTGGAGCAACATCTAGTGTGTGTAAAAAGGGAGTTTTAAATGATAGTAATGTTCCCGCCAATAGTAAATAATCTTTATGTTATTTTGCATGTGTTACTGAATACTGTATATACTGGCTGATAAGCCATTTTGAGTTTAGGAAAGAGTTTAGTTTAAGGAGGGTCTCCATACGGCCTCTCTGTGCAATAACTCTTGCACCACTGTTGCAGCAGTGTGGTTCTGCAGAAGGACAGGAAGAACAAATCATGGCCTCACACTGTAAGGGCCCCTGCAAGTTACTGTCTGGATGTTCATCCGCTGTCAGTAAGAGATTAGCTGCGAGGAAAAGCTCATGTTTTGGGACACAAAGGGCCGTTTGATGATGCTGTTACAGGAGGGAGGAGTGGCTTGGCACTCAACACAGAGCACTGATGTCTAATCCTGACAAAAGCATCGCTTGTCTGGACACTCCAGTGTTAAGCATTGCAACTTTCCACCACTCATCCAGGGTTCAACAGAAAATAATTCTCGTTCTCTAGGCATTGTCAAGGCATTGTTTTTCTCAGCAGTAAACCTTTTATGGAGAAAAATGTGAGCTTAAATTTAACATTAAGCTAGTCTTCCAGAAAAGTTTGTCTGAACGGTCACTTCGCTTTCTTGTCCATCGTGGCTGAAAATGCCAGAGAAAGAATGTTAAGTGAGACAGATTCCAGCAGCCAGCTCTGTATCTCCCCACCAGTCCATCCCTTCGTGTTATTTCCACTCTATCTGGTTTCCGCCTCTGCCTTCCTTTCTGTTTGGCCTCCTAGCTATAAACTTTCAAAGTGACGTAGGAACACACATAGTTTGATACACACACCAACCAAAAACATGACTGCCCCCCTTTGTCTTTGTCTTTTCTCCCAATCTTAAAGTCTTGGCCAATGTCTTGAACTTTTTTTCTGCATCTTTCCTCTGCATCTCGTAGCTCTCTCATTATGTAGCCAAAAGAGGATAATGGAGAGGCAATGAGCCATCCACTCCCACTGGTTGACACCAAATTACTGGACAGGAGCACTACCAGGCACTGTTTCCTCTCACACTTTTTGCTCTTTCAGTTTTCGAGGGAAATCATGGGAGGATCTCCATACTGCCACGCTTATCAGATCAAAGTGTAATGATGGTGTTTCCTATCTCTATGGCAACATGAGTGCCAATTCTGTGAGCCAGCATATGATTGAGGGCCACGCAGGAAAGCCCATGATTTGTGTCTTCTAATGGCATTTATTATTAAATTCTCTTTCAGTTTCTGTTTTTCTCTAGGACTCTTCATTTGGTTTTGCTTTAAGTGTGAACTTGCAAAGTTATATGAACAGAATGAATCTCCGTGATTATCGAACAGCAGCTTCAGAACATTGTGGTGTTGTTTCTGCAGTCAAAGTAGGAGTGCTCTAATTCAGAACAGAGAACGTGAGCCTGTTTGCCACATGCGTTACTCAGGCAGACGGGGCAAAGAGAGAGACAGACACATCCAGAGGAGACAGGAAAAGCATGAGAGAAAGTAATCCAAGTCTGACTTTCAGGAGTCACTCACATAGCTGCACTGAGGATCAACAAATTATTTTCATTCATTCTAATCCTGATTGCAATGTAAACCCAGCAGGGTTGAATACTGTTTATTGATCATTGCATCTCCCAAGAAAACACATTATAGTCCTTTTAACCACAAAATAATATCGCTGGAAACCCAGGGTTATTCGCACATGTGTTTTTGTCTTTATTTTTTTT
>JAJHUR010091914.1:3296-22132 GCA_027495735.1 Lutjanus campechanus | reverse complement strand
ATACATACATACATACATACATACATACATATATATAATATATATATATATAACTTCCTCCTTTTAAATACTGATGAACTGTTAGTTCTTGATCCAACTCAGATTAGAAAAAGTCAGTGATCTCTCTTTTGAAAAACAAATCAACTAAAGACTGCATATTTCCATTACAAAATATCTCCTAGATCTGTCCCATTCTTTCCATGGCTGGTGTTGAAACACTTGTGCATTTGTCTGATCTGGACTCAACTATTGTAATACCTTTTTCTCTGGCTTACTCAAACCAACTCTTAACAAATTACAACTTATAAAAAGTACTGCTGCTGGGATAATAACCAAGACTTGACTTCAATATTCTATCATTAACCTATAAAATATTACACAAACTTGCACCATCCTACTTATTTCTCTAGTGACTCCTCATACCTGTTAGGGCTCTATGATCACAACATGTCAGTACTCCAGAAGTAAATAAGTTATCATCATGTGGCAGGGTTTAGTCACCAAGCACCTCTTCTCACCTCTCCTCTCAAACCACTTCCCTTTCCAAATCTGCATATTGTGTATTCTTGTATTTGACCTACATGTTTATATATTTTTTAAAAATATTTTAAAATTGTTGTCACAGTGTTTCAGATGTAGTTTATCTCACTGTTTTTAATCTTCATATATTTTGTTCTGTGCAGACCTTTGAGACATGCTTCGTTATATGGGCTTAAATAAACTTTGACTTGACTTAGTTTTAATGACAAACAGCTGATCAAACACATAGCTTTCCCATCCACTTTGTTCCCCTTCTTACCATTCTGTTGCTGCGTGGAAGTCTGGCCAGCCTCACTCCGCTCATGTCAAACAGTCGGACCTGTCGATTGTCGTGTGGCAGTGCGATGATCCTCTGGTTGGCAGAGACACTTACTCTGAAAGATCAGATCAGAATTCACTTTCAGTCAGTCATTTATTTCAATATCATGCTGCAACTTTGGTTTGCACATAATCCCATATGGAACCATTCCGGGCGATTTGCCGTTAAATAGGAGAATGTTCCTTTTACTTTTGTGTAGCCACTGGCTCACTGTCTCATGATTCATCCATGATGGAACACCTTCACACAGCAATACGACAACATGCTTGTGTGGAATCCAATTAATTTACAGATTAAGAATCAGTTCTTATGTACTACTTCTCTATTCTTAGATTCTTCAATGACCTTATTTGTCGACAGAGAATCAAAAGAAACTGATTTCTTTGAGCACCTACAGAGCTCGGCTATCATCCAGTCACGTCCCTACTTTCACCTACCTGTTCACAGCTGAGTCAGTGCGGATGGTTGCTATAGGCGACCTCATGTTTTTCAAATCCCACACCTTGACAGTGCGGTCGTCACTCCCTGAAACGACATTGTCACCCACCGTGAACACCGCCGACGTCACCGTGCTGCAAAAAGAAGGGACACACACAGGCAGGCCAGTTGTTAGGACAGAGGATGTAATACTCTCCCATTGTGTGTTCAAACTAAAAAATAAAAAGTGTGTCATATTTAAGAGAATCACACTGTACTGTACACAATCGAATTTAAGTGCAGTGAAGTTGACAGGAAAAGTTCAGCAAAAGTGCTTCCAGTTTTTCCAGTTCAGGAAAAGGAAGAAAGTTTCAGGAGTGAAAACGTATTTATAGCCAGTATGGTCACCCTCTCCTATAGACGCTGTATTTACTCATACACCTATAAAGATGAGAAAGCCGTGTGTTGAGATAAATTGGCACTGCCTTAACCAGGAGAGGGTGTATCAAGGTGCAACATCAGGAAGTTCATACTGATTTGAAGCAGGATCACACTTACATACGTGCTATGCTCCTTTCCCAAGAGTATAGGTGTCAGAACTGGATGGTTTAGATAATGACTTGAAAGTTTTAACACCACCAGGTGAGCTGTCAAGATGCCATGAAAGATGATTTCTGCCTTGCTCTTACACAGATTTACAGTCAGTCTCTGGATACAATATAGTAAATTGTAAATTTTATTCCATTTACTGCTTCACACGGTAAGAATCTAACAGGTTTCTGGCTATTGTTGAGGCTATTGTTTAACAGCAGCTGAAAATCTTGATTTTGTGATACAAAACACTTGAAAGAGGTCACTTTGAAAGAAAAAAAAACTCCCCTTGTACTCTTTAAATCCAATGCAAGTGTCACTTCAGCCTTTATACCACAAGATAACAGACAGGATAAAGAGCTGAATGATGCCAAATGCATAATATATTTTGCTCCATCATTTTATCAGCTATACTGGGAGGAGAAACGGAGGCAGAAACATTCTTTATATGCATACAGCATCCCCCTCCTCCCACGCTCTTTCTCCAACCAGCCGTGATGCGCTGCTCCACATGATAGCACCGAGGTCAGGCCTAGCCATTCATTTAATAGACCTTTAATATTTCCAATCTATTACTGTATGTCAGACGCTCCTATGAGGCTTTTTTTCCTCTCTCCTCCCTTTTGTTCCTGTTCATTCATGGAGGGAACGTAAAGAAAAAAGCTAGCTGATTCTTGATTAAGATTAGCGTCGAGTCCCTTTACACACACAAGCAGTGTCTGGAGCTCCACATCTAGTTTTTCCTTTTAAAACTGGCTTCCCTCTTAATTCAAATTGACACAGCATTAAGGGCTAATTAGGGGACTAAACTTTGTCCTATTAGAGAGGCCGAGGCTGGAGAAAACTGCTGTATCGTTACAGGCACCTTCTGACATTGCAGGGTACAGCCCACCTGGGAATACAAGAGGTAGAGAGACAGAGAGAAGGGAAGATAGGAGGTGTGCTCAGTGGGAGGTGTGTGGGGAGCGTAATCAGACAAGGTAATTGATTAAAAGGTTGATTAAGGTTAAAGGGTTTTTAGAATGGGTGGCGAGGAGGGAGGGGAGTATTCAGTGTTACTTAATGGCATCTCTGCAGTGTGTCTGACAGCCAAGGTCAAGACTCCCTGTGATCGTCGGCTTAGGGAGTTGGAAAGGAAGAGGGAATCATGGGAACTCTTTGCAGTCAGAGATGTCTAGGTGAGCTGAATTTCCCCTTAACCATAAACCCCAAAGGTCCTTTAGACCCATAAAGGTGGCACAAAAGAGGTCAGATTTTCTACTGCAATTGTGGCATCAAGGGCTCAAGCACCCACAGAGAGATTAGGCAAGTCTGGAGGACCATTTGTGGTCCTCAGTTTCCAAGATTTCCGACAAGATATATTAGAATGGAGCAGAGCAGCCCACCTAGAGCTCTAATTTAACTGGTGGCCAATACAAATTCAGGTCTTTGTCAATTCAAATGCAAAAAATAAGAAACCGTATCACTGTTTAGCTATAGCCAGGCAGGTGAGCACTTACGCAACATCTCTGTTGGTCAACAATTGGTGTTGTTACACAGAAAAAAAAAGAAAGAAATAGGGGTCCTTTCAGTGTGATTTGATAAAAATGGACGAAACCTTACTGAATCTTTAGGTAATGCATCCAGACATCTGTCACTTTTTTATATTAAGACGCTTTATTTTGCTGTTTTGGTACTGTTGAACCAAACTCCATTCTAAGAGCAGGTGTTTTATGCTAGGGCAACACTTTTTACAATAAAAACTTAAGTTAGATCATCACTAAGAGTTTTTTCTGATTCACTTTGATCTACAGACACAATCGGCTCAGTAACATCATTAACTAACCTGTGATCAAGTGTTTGCCTCAGACACACATACTGAGTGACTGTTTTTACAGTGCTCGTTTTCACCCAAAGGGGGGTGTGGTTGTTCTCAAGACAGGGGTGTAATTTTACAGTGTCAGTCAAAGCCCAGATCCCACCAGCTTCAGCCGCTACAATGAAATCAAAGTTTTATTAAACTGACTACACAGATTTCGTGCAATTATAGCATCAAATTGCTCCCTTCTTCTTTCCTGAGACAAAAGCTATTATAGTAATATAGTTCTACACTCTTAAAATGAAAATAATCACTCTCACATCCATAGCTCATTGCCTCACAGCGGTGTGTGAATTTTAGGCTGTTGTTATACCGAAATTTAAGAAATGGATACAGCTATCTTTAGTTAACTCAGCAGTGATGTTTGATTTTTTTTTATTGTCTGTGGATTGCAAGGGCAATGAAATTCTGTGGCCAGACACAACAATTTATTTGTACAATAGTTCATAATTAAATGGAACCTCTCCATTGAGGGATTTGTCTTTATAGTATTTAATATGATTAGCTCCACAACACTCTAGACACTGGTCACTGATTGCTCCTCTCAGTCCCCAGTGACTTTGCGACCTCCTGTTTGTACCAAATAAATCTTGAGGTGGCAACCCAAAGAGACTCTCTATCACCCATCATACCATGGAAGAAAGGCTCTGCCCGGTCAGGCTCTGAAGTACAGTTATCTTCTGCTTTCTGCTTAGAAGTGGTGAATTTACAGCTCACATCAACTTATGGTATAGTCTTTATTTAATATCTAGTGTCAGCAAAAAAAATGTTGCTCATTTCAAACCCATCGTTAGCATATTTAGCACATATTAGCTCAGAGGCAGATGGTGTCTGCTTGGGAGTATAATCCAGGCTTTAACTTGGCTTGTTTACTATATTACATGAACCTTGCTTTCACCCTGAATGTCTTACCAAACCCCATTCAAAAATCTGACAATTCAATAAAGTGTTGCTTGATAGTCTATGTGGAAAAACAAATAGTTGAATGTTTGTGTAGAACAGTCAAATCCAATTAAACTGACAAATTTCTGTCGGGTGCAGCTCTATAAACAACCAACAGTGATGCTAAACAAAAAGGCAAAGACCAAAAACCTTCACAATAAGACTGTTGTTCAACATGTCTTGAAGGCACATTTCCAGCCCGCTTGTTATGTCTTTACCTAACAGCACATTTTTATCTTACATAAATCTGCCAAGCTAACTAGAGTATTTGTTCTGGCACTTTGGCTTTGATCCTTATCTTCGTTCTTAATAAGTACATAATGATTGATGTGTGAATTTAAGAAAATCTCAGGGAGTATCACAATGTACTCATTCTAAGTGGATGAGAGAGTACGCCAAATGCCTAAAAGGTAAAATGTAAATGAAACAATTCAGGTACAAGACGACTAAGAGGTTTTAGAGCACTTTGTTATTTTGCTGTGCTGCTGCAAAACTGACAGTCGCTGAGAACCTGGTAAGTGCTGGTGTATTCCTCCAGAGACAGGATGTCAAATCTGCATACAGACACCACACACACACACACACACACACACTCAAACGTGCAGTTCTATCAAATGCTATCAAATGTCTATGAAAGCTGCTGATGGCAGGAGAGACAAACGTGACATGGCATTCCGTTTGTGGAGCAAGTCTGCTGTCACTTCTTGTTTGCTCTCGGTCTTTTTGTTAGCTCACGTGCAGTTGTCATTACTCTGCAATTATGGCGGGGTGGTGGGATAGAGGGTGTGTGCTGCACTTTTAGCTGCCACGGTTCACTGTCAGGAAGTGTTAGCTGTAATTGCCGTTGAGGACGGTGGAAAACGAGAGGCTGTCTCCCCTCCAGCTCTCAACCTCTTCTGCCTATTAAACCATTCACACTCTCCTCTCCTCCGCTGTTCCCACAGGAGAGATGTGGAGATTATGCCATTTACGCCACATCATTATGTCATATCAGAGATTCTGGAAAAATTAGCCAGAGAAACAGCAGGGAGAGATCAACCTGCTATTGTTGGAGGCTCCGTTAAAACAAAAATTGCTTGTAAGTTTTAAAGTAGAGAAACAAACATGCGCGCGCACACACACACACACACACACACACAGAATCAATAGTAATTGACAGAACTCTTTTCTGCTATACAACTCAATCAGATTTTTTTATAATTGTTTGTGCAAAAATGCCAAATGCCACTTTATGTTGTTAATATGTAGTTCTAAATATGAGTATTTGCTAGTTTAACAATAAATGGAAATGAATATCTTTGGGTTTTCAACTTTTGGCTGTCTGAAACAAGGCAGTTGATGATGTCATCTTGGACATAAAACATTGTGTTATATTTTCTGACATTTTTAGAGCAAATGAACCATCCATTAATTGAGAAAACAATCGCTAGTTTCAGCCCTTATCACACTCAAACTTTATGTCCAGAAATTCATACACATGTCCAGTGTGCTCTGCATAGAGGTTAGGCCAAATACAAAATGTACATGCCATTATGTGTATGACAGAATTACTGCCATTGAAAAGGATCACAATGAGGGAAATACCGCTGCAATGATGAGGAAATTAATCATTGAGACAATCAACTATCAAAAAATCGGCATTTAATGTGCATTTATTTCATAACAAAAGTCATTTTATTTGAAGGAAACATTACCAAATATTCAATGGTTCCTTTTCTTAAGAACATTTTATACATGTACTGCAATTCTGTACTTATCTGGACAAATTGTTAACAGCAATTATTCCATTAATCATTAACATCCCTACCAGAACATTTAACCCTGTTGTTTGTGTCTGAGATGATCTCCCAGCTACTGCTACTGCAAACTGCAATTTGGCACCAGTATAACTAAATGTTGTTTCTACTGCAGCAACAGCAAAGTGTCAATATAAACCATAATCCATAATCACATTAACAGACATCTGTCAGTATCATCATGTCCTCTGTCCTCCTCTGATCACTGCCTGTACATTATCACTGAGAGCAGAGGGGCTGCTTTTCCTCATCCAGCAGTAAGTTTACAACAATTTACCAAGTTGTAAGATTTGTGGCATTTTGAGCTCAACAGTTAGACGACATACAGACAGTTTTTGTTTTAGCTTGTTTGTTACAATTAACCAATGCTATTAGCCAAGCTATCACGCTGTGCTTGTGTAAAACAAAGCGAATGGATGAGAGACTGCAGACAGAAGAGACTAGCACCTCGCCGCATCCATGTTTACGCTTGTTTACCAGGTGTATTGATAAAGTACTGGCTTTTAACTCACTGGGTTTTTGCTTACCGTAACAAGATTGGACGTCATCAACTCAAGTAGGCTAATCTTTGACTTAGTTTCACTTATTGTCTCTGCACTGCACCGTCTCGGTCCTGCTCTTCACTGACTTTGCTCTGTGTGTCTGTGTTGGTGTGTGTGTGTATGTGGAGGAGCAGCAGGGAGGCTGCAGCGTGAAAAGAAATTACTCCAAAACATATGTATGTGACAGTAATTCATGACTTTGCAGTATTTATATAATCCTTTGAAAGGACAAGAAAAAAAATTAAGACCTTTGGTGACAAAATCCAAGACCTGCAAGTCAAATTTGAGACTTTCAAGTCCTTAATTTTAAATGTTTGAATTTTTGCAATTGCAATTTTTCCCTGCAAGTACCGTACTATGAACAGTAAGTCAGTTCGTGTTTGGTTAGGCCTGCTTGAAACTTCAAGTGTCAAGAGGCAGCACTACTCTTACTGACAAATACTGCAGTAAACAGCTTCTGAAAGTGTTTATCCAAACGTTTTTTTAATCTGTGTACGTTTGCTGCATTAAAAGCACCACAGAAGGAGAAGTAAGTTTTCACTTTAAGGACCATCGATGGCCTTTTGGGAAAGAAAGAAGACTGGAGGGGAGGAGAGGGAAAGGAGGAGGGCTGTCGTTAACTGTGAAACACTGGTGCTTAATCTCATTACACCAATTGTCTATGGGGGAGAATTAGAGTGGGATCTGCAGGAATTATACATGTTGGGGTCGTACATAATGAGCTCTACGTAATCCCCCCACTTGCAATCAAAGGCTGCCAGAGAGTACCAACCAGCCAGCACACACATGTAGACATGCTCATAAACACACACACACACACACACTCAGTCTTCTTACGCCTTTTAAAGAGCGCTGCCATTGAAAGCCACAGACAAGGCTGACAGTCATCGTTTTGAAATGAGCGTCTGCAATTGAGTGTTAACAGCGAGCGAAGTGCCAAATTACACAGAGTGGGGGATTAACGCAGAAACGGACAGATAAATGAACAGGAGAGCGAGGGAGAGGGAGAGGTAGGCAGAGAAAGAGAAGCAAACCGTCGAAGTGAGGAGAAGTGCTCAGTAATGAATGAGAGGCAAGTGGAGGATTTGGCTTAGAGCAAAAGGGTCTGTAAATTAATGTGGCACTGTAAAAGGGAAAAGGGGGAAAAAAGGCAGAAAGTGCTGAAGGGATTCACAGAGCAGAGAGATGCTACAGCACCACCCTGTGGGGAAAATAAAAACTGCAGCAACCTGCCTTCTATCAAAATGTTGAAACTTTTTTTATGTTTTTTTTTTTTACAACCACTTACATCCCTTTGTCCAATCTGTAGTCATATTTTCAAAACTCTTAACACAATAAGCACAACATCTGTCCATAACATTCACACAATTCATGTTGTGTTTACAGAATATGCAGTCGGTTAGCATCAAGGTCAACAATAAGGTTTGCCCAATGGCCCAGGGCAGGTAAAATGCCACGTCAGGCAAGTAAATCTGGAAACTCACTCACGGGCAAGTGGTAAAAAAGAATAAAACTATTTTGATATTCAGTTAATTGTTGAAGCAATTTTGCATGCAGAGACAGAAAGAGAGACTTACTCAGTGTGTCCCTGGAAGACGTTGACTGAGTGGATGGACGGGTCTCTGAAGTCCCACAGTCTGAAGGTGGTGTCTCTGGATGAAGTGACCACCAGGCGCTGGGTGGGGTGGGTGCAGCAGTGGGTCAGCTCCTGGTCATGTCCTGCGTACACAGACACACAACAGTAAACACACTAAACCCAAAGGCTTTGCATGTCATTAGATGGTTTTCACAGAGACACATGGCTGCCACAGTAAGAAAGCAACAAGAGTATGTCTCCACTTAATTCTGTAAAGCCAAATAAACAGCAGTTATATTCAAGATTTGTCATCGTAAAGCGCTTGTTCACTTTCTTACCAAGAGTTAAATGAAAAGATTGATACCATTCTAACATCTGTATGCTTAACATATAGCAACTGCCAGTAGCTGGTTAGCTTAGTTTAGCTCAAAGAAAGTAGACGGGAAACCAGCTAGCCTGCAACAAAATCAAGAAAACCAAGAAAAAGTCTGTAACACTTCAGATTACACCGCAGATTAAACCAGTAGTCCCCAAATTCTCTCTGCATGTCCCCCTTCAGAAGCTGAAAAAAGTTCACGTTGCCCCACCCCACAAATATTATCAATCATTAACAATAATTGGGGAAGCAACTAATAAAAAGGGATTCAAGTTAAATTCTGGTGAAACAAAGGTCAGCATGATGGCATCAGCATTTATTTACCCTACATAAATCATATTCATTTAACTTTGTTTCACTCTGGTCCCCTCCTCTTCCAGTAGCTCTACGCCCCCCAGTTTTGGAACAAATTGATTAAGCAAACAAGGAATAACATGCTACTTTTTTTAGCTTTAGAGATAATGGTAGGTGGATTTTGTTATCTTTGGAAAAGAGCTGTCTAGAATACAATTTTTGGGGCTTTGAAGTTTCGATTACCCGCAAATACTCAAAGCTTAAAACTTAGTAATACTCAAAAGTTTCCTCAAACTTGCGATCATTACTTATTTATATACATAATTATTATAATTATGAGTTTGAGAGGCAAAGACAGAAGGGGAGACATCAGCGACTGTCTATTCCAAACCCGCCTCTTAAGTCTCAAAAGTCAACTTGACAAGCAAGTGAATGCTGAGCGGTGTGTAGGGAGGCTCAAATTTACTCTCACTAGGTTTTTATCTGAGCTGGTTTTGAGACTAATTAAACGCCATAGCGGAGCTCCCTTTCTCACTTTTCATCAGTCATTTACTCTTTTTCAGTGCAGCCAGCACGTCTGCTTCCTCTCTCTCTCTCTCTCTCTCTCTCACAAAAAAAAAAAACTAAACAAAAATATATCCTTATATTTAGCCGTCATACATGAGAGCGGTATCATCTCATGTAAGTCTCACCAAGAAAGTGTGGAGGCGTATTTCCTTTGAAGTGTTGAATAATATGATGCAACACAGTTTCAAGTATCAAAGGAGGCACAATATGACTATTAAATTTCTCTAACTCCTGCACTGTAGTCTAGTAGAAGCAGTGGTCATTTTTGCTCAAAACTGCTTGATAAATGAACAGGCAGCCAATTTCATCTTCCATCTAAGATCAAGTTACTCGTTATCTCCACTGAATGCTACAAAAAGAAGGAGCTGTGAGCCTTCTGGACTCATGATACAATCATTTAACAACAAAACTCTGTGCTGTAGGCACAAAATTACAAAATTACAAAGGACAAACAATCATTGAAAAATATGAAGAATGCATATTCAAATATTTAAAATATGAAAAATATGAAAAAAAACAAAAGTATATGTACCAGAAGACAACATGCACCATATTATGATCTACTATGATAATGTGTCAGTCAGTTTAACATACCAGTGAGTGAGTGAACCAGTTCGGACGTCTCCACCTCGTAGAGGTTGGCAGCACGATCCCAGGAAGCTGTCACCACTTGTCGCCCTCCCACCAACCAATCAGCTGCAATCACCACACCCTGGTGGCTCTTCAGGGTTGCTGTAGCGACCCGCACAGTGGGAACCTCACAAGGGCCTTCACCGTCCACCTCCCCTTCTTCTCTGTCTGATGAGTCCTGGTCGTCATCACATGGAGCCTGTGCGTGTGTGCAAAGAAGGACGTGCAATAGTTCAGCGCACACGCAAGCCTGCAGCAATAGATCTAGTTTTGGTGTGATTAATTTACCATGGAAAGCAAAGTGACGGGGATAAACCTCTCAAAACTGCATCACATTTCAGGATATTCCAGCAGAAAATCTAGAGAACAGGACACAACTACTCACACTGACATCTGGTGGTGGCTGGGGGGCAGGAAGCTGCACCATGTAGCGCCAGATGTGAGCCGTCTGGTCCCCGGAGGCTGTGGACATGTTAAGCACATGTCAACAAACACACAGTACATTCAGATCTACAAAAAAAAACTACCTGCTGGACATAACTGAGGCAGGGAGAAGATGATCTAATGAAGAGAATTAACATGTTAAATATAAAATGTAGCTAATTTAACCAAATAAGTGTAAATACATACCTGTGAGGGCCATCTGCTCTGTGGGGTGGAACTTGATGGAGTTGACTGTGGGCGAGAGAACAACGATGAGACATCAAGTATTCATATTATCTAACAAGCCAACTGGGCAAATGTTAACAGACACACTGTTGTATCTGACAGTAGCCTGCAGCATTATGTTTTACACATTGCCAGCCAGTGTAAATAAAAAGAGATGTGACATGACAGAACTTGCTGCATAAACTCATTACAGACATTAAGGAAAATGTATTTAACAAAATACTTTTTGTCATATTGAAAATATTTTACCCTTAATATGCAAAGTATGAATAATGTACAGACTTGTGTCATTATGCATGTTTCTTACGAATTATTACCTGATCCAGCATGGCCAGCATACCTCAGCAGACATTTCCCAGTCTCTATACTCCACAGCAGAGCTGAGTGATCTGTGACAGGACAGCAGCAGTGGACAATCGTATCGTATCGTATCGTATCAATCTTACAATGGTAGGTGATGAAAATGAAATCCATTAGATTTCTGTCTTTTTAAAAATTAGTTTTGACAAAATTTGTACTACTGGGGTTCAACAGTTTAGAGACGCACTGATCCACCTTTTCTCATTTCTGATCTATACTCTGATCATACTATACCAGAGCTCTTTTTTTCTTTATCATGATTAATAATAATAATAGTAGTAGTAGTAGTAGTAGTATTAGTACTAACTAACTACACAAGACTGAAACTGAACTTCATTTTAATGGTGAAAAATTCTGTGTCAGTTAATGCACATTCAGTCAGTTATCGCTTTCTGGAAAGCTTGAGTAGTTTGTGTAATGTAACCTGTGTAATGGCGCCCTTCAACCTTTGCACTGTAGGATTGTGGCTTGTGGCATTCACATGTACAGCAACTAGGTTGAGAAATTGCCCTCATTTGCTTAATTTCCCAGGATCCATCGCAGAGTCTAAGTTTGCTATCTTATGTTCCAAAATGCAAATGTTACTTTTTGTAAGTGTCTGTAATAGTGGTTTGTGGTGGGTAGTCGTCATTTTTGTGCTGGTTTATCATTACACCATGAGTGAGGTGGCGATAACATTACTTCACTCCAGCTATACAGTATATCCAAGCTAAATGCTCCAAGTGTTTCCCTTGCAGTACACGCTAATGTAGAGCAGAAGTAAAACCCACTAATCAACTCAAAATATACGCTGCTGCAAACCTGATACCCAATGAATGCCTTACATTAAGTTGTTAAACATCATTTTTTTTCTAAGTGCATCAAGGTCTCAAAATTAAGTTGATAATGATATAATGATGTTAATATTGCAATATTTTGACTAATTATTCTTACTGAAAACTATTGCCATGTAGGTTGTGTATGGAACAATTCTGGAATGGAAAAAATCAGTCAGTATGTTGACTCGGTGTACCTGCAGAGGCGGTGCCCAAGACCACAGGCTGAGTCCGGGTGACGCTGAGGTCCCAGATCCCATCCCGGTGGCCCATGTACTCCTTGAGCAGCTGGCACAAAGCCCGGGACCCTGTGGTGGCTTTAAAACTGGACACAATCTGAGCAGAGAGGTAAGAGAGGAGGGCATGATGGAGAAAAGAAATGGAGAGAGGGATGAGCATTCCTCCTGGCACTGAACCAAACACAATGATGCCTGAATTAGAGGCCAAGTAAAATGAAAGTAACTACAGGTGCACCAGTGCAAAGGTTTTAGAACTGATGGGAATGCTATGACCCAGCCTAAAAGCACTCATGTCTCACTACATGTCCTTCAATGGCACAGTTACAGAAACAAATGTGTCAGTCGGGTTTATGGGTTAAAAGACAAAAGTAGCTTCAATTCTTTAGGTCTCTGATAAACAGTTGAACTTAACTTTCTGGTATCATGAAAACAGCTCATATTTAAATGCACAACTAACTTAACCTAGTTGATCACCTAGCTATCAACTCTGCAGGAGACTGTCAGGGATATACTGTAAGTTTGCAACTCGGGTAGAAGTAATAAAAAGCAACAGACATTTTTACAAATCAGCAGAATCGTTTTAGCTTTCTATGCTAATTATGTCAGAGATAAAAGAAACATTTTTTGCGCAATTATGTGTCAACTCTGGGTTTAGAACAAACAGAGAGACAGTTTCCCACAGACTAATGAATGGCAATTATAGCTGCATATTAATTGTGCACACTATTAATGAGCTCAGTTCATTATAAATGCAACATTTCAACATTATCGTTCATTTCTTTTCCTCAGCCATTTTGCACAGACTATCTGTTCTCTTCCTTTCCGTTTTGGCAGCAAGAAAAGCCCTACTTTATTTTTTTAACAGTTTTTAAGTGCTTTAAGTATTCATAATAGTTTGTTCAGAATGAGAAAAAAAATGCTTGGAAGAATAATTTATGCAGATTGCATGGAGACAATTTGGTGATATTTTTTTTGTCTGCATTCACACAAGGTGACTGAAAATGCTGAACATTACAAAAGGCCTATATAATATTTCTAACCCTTATTTATTGTCACAGCATAATGTTTAATATTATGATATTATTTCTAGTATTCTTATGGCTTCTTATTCTGTTCTACTTGTGCCATTATATTTCATATGTTTTCCCTCACAGTTAAGTGTCAATATTAGGCAAGTAATGCAAACAGAGAGAAAATAAGCTAAACTGGATTTGATGCAGGCCCCTAGAAAGCAAAGAGTGTTTATCAAGCATGATTCTGCTACTGCCAAAAGGGTTATGGTTTCAAATTGCACCAAACTCTGTGTCACTGGAGTCTTAATATCAAGACTGCCTACATGTCTACTGCCTAACTGCCCTTTTGCTAAACCCCTCCTCTGAACAGCAAATGTCCAATCATAGCTTAGTCACTGTAACTGGGGCACTGCAGGCATGTCAAGCTTTTGATTTCTCTACATGTTGAAGGGGTATACATGAGACTCTGAGAGGAGTAATACTCGGTGTCACAAGAGTGTGGAGTGTGGCGTCTTTTATGTGTGAAGAATAGCTTAAATGTTATCTTTATCTGCTTTATCTTTCTTATACTAATAGATGAGACTACTACAGACAAATGAATTTTCCCTTGGGGATTAATAAAGTATTTCTATTCTATTCTATTTAACTTAGGCTGCAAATGTTAGCAGCTAACGATCCTACTAACCACAGTAGCCTACCTCCAGCCAGTTTGATTAGTTACAACTTCATTTACAAAACTGCCAAATGGCTTACTTTTCATATCCTTAAATCATTTCCTCTTGTAAAAGTGAAGTGTACTGTTTGACAATGTAAACAAAGCACAGCCTAAGTCTAACCCCTATGTTGCTTGTCCTTGGACATTTTTATAATAGTCCAAACAATTATAACAAGGGTTATTTTTGGCTTCAGCCTTTTAACATTAAATCACATACACAACCATTACAAAGTTTTCATTTTAAAATGTGTCAGATGGAAACATTAGAGGATCAACTGGAGATGGACCTCTCCATCAGGGAGTTTAAGCATTAGCATCAGCTTACATTAGCTAGCCAATTAGATAGCTAAGACCAGTGTTTCAAAATTTATTGCTAATTTTAATGCTTAATTTGATACCATTATCACTGTAAACTGCATATGCGCAGTAAGAGAATGGAAATCTAGACAGATGTTGCAACACTAACTAAGGAGGACAGGGCTTAGTTAAAGGTCAATTCAAGTATCTGTGTAAGAAAGACAGATCATCACTGTGTTCTGAAATGAGTGGTGCACCTCTAAAAATATCTAGAGGTCTGGTTACACTTGGCCTTTAGTCTGTAATGGCTTCCAGGTGAACAAATTAAAGTGTGAATTGTAGTTTCAATTGTCACAGAGCGGTCACAACCTGTACTGAGCATGCTGCCGCAAGCAGACGGCTGGCTGACCACAGCAATAAGCTTCGATCATTGGTAGTCATTAGACGCAGCAGCGAAGCATCTGGTTCCCTTGTGTCAGACTGTGTTAATGTATGCTCTCATTCTGTCCGCTCTGTTTACATTCACATTACAGTACAACACAATCTTATTTGTTTCATGTCATTGAAACACAATGAGCAGTGAGCATCCAGAAGAATAGCCCATCCCAGTTGAGGTAAACTGAGGATATACAGTAGTTAGTGCAGATCATTAGTTTCAAGTCCCGTCAGTCTTAATAATATTAGTTTTTGGTCATGTTTCTTAGCCAGCTGGTAGGTTAGCTGTATATTATGTGGGAGCTAGTTCTGTCAAGAGGTTAATCTAAGAAGTCCTCCCTTGATCCTTTGTATCCTCTTTTCTAATGTTCAAATCAGAAGAGGATTGGGTCCCACTCTTCATCGAGCTCAGACTTCGGCTGCATTCAGATTGTTTCTTTGTTTTAAAGTAGAGGCAACATTGAGGTAAAACTCAAAATAAGAGAATGGGGAAGAGAAGCTCAAAGACATGGTTGAAAGCAATATTACCCGTAAGTAAAACACAACTAAAGAATTCTGAAACAAAAGATGCATTTGACTTTCACTCGAATATGCAAACAAAATGCTCGCACTGTAGGGCTGACCCGAATGCCTCTACCATTGTCATGCCTAAAATAGTAATCGAATGCTGCATTTGTTGTTTTTTTGAACAGAGGAAGGAGACATGTCAGCTGCACCGAAAAAGAGGAAAAAGAGTGATAAGTATATAAGTGGTAAGTGGTATTTAATTTGTTTCAAAACCAGCACACATAAAAAAAATTTAAAAAACAGGCACATGTTACAAGTGCACAGAACACTTTGACTTTTTATATTTTATTGGTGGAGGATAGAATGGACAGTGGCTGATGTCTCATCTCCTATCCTTGTCTCTCATTACACTCATAATAAATAATAGCAAAGTACAAGTAAAAGAATAACCACAAGTTTGAAAGTATGACCCCTTGTCAAAACTTATTGTTTATAGTCACAGGTAACCCACACAGATAATTCAAACTGCTATAGAAACCCCACAAGTATTCGGGACAGCCCCACAAGAGTCCTGAATTATAGTTTCACATTTTGGGAAATGTTCTTTTCTTGCAGAATGAAATCAGAAATATTCTCACGACTGTACTGTAAATGTGAGGCTAATGCCAGCAGCTGGTTAGCTTAGCTTAGCATAAACACTGGAAATTAACATAGTATGTTGCGTATGTTTGGGATAATTTGCTGTTTTACAGAAGTTATACGCTGCACTGTTTCTTTCCTGGGAGCAGTTGCCAAGCAATCAGCGGAGACTCCAAGTTGCTGGTTCTGGCAAAGAAATAACATAACCCGGCAGCAAACAAGCTGCATTTAATGTGTTAATTACAGGGCTCTGGCACATTTTTGATATTTAACTATTTTCTGACTTCATAGCCTTCCATTCCACATGACAATTAAACTTTAGTGTTTGTTGTTATTTGATAACAGCCGATAAATAAGCCAATAAAAATTTACTTTGGGAAAGTACATTTCTGATCCACTTGCCCAACCAGGAAAGCAAAAAATATGAGCAATCCATTACTGGAAGATTTCCTCTGACCTATAAGAGAGCCAGGTTAGCTGCATCCCACTGTTTTTATTTTTTATGCTAAGCTAAGTGACTGCTACCTTCCTGTTTAGCATACAGGCACGAGAGCAGTATCAATCATATCATCTGACTCGGACAAATAAGTGTATTTCATGTTGAGCTATTCCTTTAAGAGCAGTTCAAAGACAAGTTTTTACTGGACGTTGCTCAGAATGTTGCTGAAAGTTGTCTGGTTCTACTCTTTTGTTGTAAGATTTACTGTAATGATGAATAAGTTAACCGACACGACATATCCAAAGATAGTGTATTCTTATAAGAAATATATTTGTTTTTGTTTACAAATGCAGCCGTTAACCCAAATGACTTGCGACGGGGTGCAGAGCAGAGAAGAGATGAGGAGTCAAGGTCAGACTGTAGTTAAAAACAGATTCAGCCCACAGCTGTCCCCCACGATGCTTAGTGACAAACAGAGCATTCAGGAAGTTACCCATGAATCTCCTCCCCACAACTCCCATGTGGCCACACTGAAGTTGCGAGGTCCACCTATTTTGCCGTGGAAAGTGTACAAGCGCTACATCGGCAAGAGATTAAAAAGGAAAAAGTCAAAGGAGATGTCATTCTGCCATTAACACTTACCATAATCAACACTAATCACAGTGTCCTTTAACCCATGTAAATCCAAAAATCTTTGTACAAATGCATCAGCACTTATAACAGTAATGAATTAATTTGTTAACCTACTCTTTACATATTGTGAACTCAGATGAAGAGAAAAAAGGCTCCTCTATCCCCTCACTCAGCAACAAAGGACAGTCTGTTAGCATTACCTCCAGCCTTAATCCCAACAGCTCAAATAATAACAAATCTTATGAGCTCTATAGAACAGGCCGTATGTGGAACCACGCACCTTGCTGGTGGAGGCTTTGTAGGTCGTCTTCAGCTTCTGAGACAGTTGACTGGTGCTGTGGCTGGCTGTGTTGTGGAGAGACAAAGGATATTGTATGAAATTCACCACTTAGTAACAAACTCATTGGTTGGTTTCATTGTTGTGCTAATGGCCTAATAAAGTGTCATGGCTATTACACACACCTCATCAATGCAAAGCCTTGTGTGTTTCTAGTTATTAGTCGGTACTGTCTGCACCGCTGCAAATGGCTTTTGAAGACATGCAGAGGAATTGGCGCCATGTGGACAGCAGGGAAGGAGCTGTGTAAGTTATATTCACAGGGTTGTTTCATGAAACAAGATTACCAAAGCTTATTTCAGGAAAACCAGGCTTATTTTCAGGAAATTCTGTTTAATAAAAGAGGTTTAAGTAAGTTTGACCTAATTTACCATGGAAACGTATCCTTCCAGACAAGCCAGGTCCTGGTCAGACTAGTTTTCAGGTTTCTGCCAGACTGAAACTCTCCCTGAAGGTTCTTATGTAGTGCTATGCTATGAAAAGCAGCCAGTTTGTAGTCAAATGTCAGATTTATCACATTTGGCCAACATATGTTGCCTGATATCAGACTGAACTGTCAACTCGTTACACTCCATTTCCATTTTCAGCTCAGTGGAGTGGGCGTATTAAAAGGTCTGGACCTAGGCAACAGCATATGTGCTTTTAAATGTGCTGCAATAAAAATTAATTATTAATCAAAAGCTAACTGCCGGCACTTGAAATTAATTTATTAAAAATAAAAGAGGATGGTGAAGGTTATTAGAGTGTGTTTTCATTATATGGAGGCTGCTGTATCACTTGTACAAACCAGGTAGCAAAATCCAACTAAACTTTTTCGAAAATGTTCATGCTTACATGATTCTGTTCATGATGACAACCAGAGAGCTGCAACAAAGTCAGCTAATGGAGGAGTTCATTGATGCTCAGTTGATCTTTACCTGTGCCAAAGTCTGAGCTCACTGCAGACATACAACACTGCAAAAAGTTCTCTCGTATTAACTGCAGGGATTTTATTTGTGTTTCTTTCATTATTTTACTCTAAATATCATATGTTCATTATGTGCAGCACTGTTGCTGCAGACGTCACAGTCTTTTCTTTACATGTCAGTTTTTATTTGTCAGGAATTTATTTGCACTTGATAACTCAGGTCTACTGTTGTCACGATACCAGAATTTTTGATTTCAATGCAATAACTTGACCAATATCGATTTTGGATACTATTTTCGATACCATGGGGGAAAACTGACTCAACATTGAGGGGATAAAGTTTTACATTTTTATTTGAAAAAAAAAAAAAAAATAACTATAAT
>JAJHUR010091913.1:0-16440 GCA_027495735.1 Lutjanus campechanus | reverse complement strand
ATATATGTGGATAGGGATATGCGTATATAAATGTGCAGTTATATTTGCATACAATTTATACAAATATTTAATGTGCCTTTTTTTTTAGAAATTGCATTCTTTGATGTAACAAAACACTTAAGATACAACAGAGGGCTTTTTAATTTTAGATTTATTTATCTTCCACTCTGTTTGTCTACATCGCAGCCTTTGTTATAGATTTAACAAGGGAAATCAATAACTTGCTGAACCAGGCCTTCACCAGGCCTGACCTCATCAGTGCCAATCAATCAATATCAATGAAAAGTCCATGCGTACAACAACGGACATTACTTTTATTTTTTGGATGCAAAGAAAAAATGTTGCCGATGTATGATGATGGGGTCACATTCAGAGCAAACTCACAGATGAGACCACACTTTAGACCGCACACAGCAGCTAATTCAATTGTACAGTACATAATGAAAAATCATATACAGGATTTCACACTTTCACACGTTAACAAAGCACAGGACCAGCTCTGAGCTGGAAAATAATGGAGACATGGAGAGAGATGAAAAGGGACACCTGACTACATTTGTCTCCCTGCTCATTCCTAGAACACAACAGCAATGCTTAGTGCAGCTTGCAAAGCCTTGTAATATGTCATACTGCATACTTATGATGTCCTTTATGTGGCTGCTATTTAGGTTAACAAGACAGCCTACATGTGAGACATGAACACGTCATTAAACATCTTAACCAATGACTAATCTTGGTCTTAACACCGAGGATTACAGCAGCAATGAGCGCCAGTGACAGCTATGGAGCGAAAAATGTCTCATCATCTTTTCTTTAACAAATCTCTCCTGAAAGCTTTATCAGCAGCAGCCTAATGAACGGTGACTTGTGATAGGTGCTGAGAATAATTACTGTGAGATGAATGAATATTCTACAGAATATGTGGGATTTGACATTTTTCTGGAAACCCACATTTATACACATTTTAAATAATTTATTTAATTACAATTCTCCCCAAAATTGGGATGCTGTGTAAAACGTAAATAAAAATAGAGTGCAATGTTTTGCAAATCTTTTTTGACTTATGACAAACTGATAAACTTTCTTGATGCCTGAATTTGATGCCTGCAACATGTTCCAAAAAAATTGCAAACAAACAAACCTGTTTGGATCATTTGAAAGGTAAGCAGATTACTTGGTAACATGACTGGGTATGAAAGGGGCAGTCAGTCATTCACAAGCAAGGATGGGGCGAGGTTCACCATTTTTTTAAAACTGCGTGGGCAAATATTCTTACAGTTTGAGAATGTGTCTCAACACACAATAGCAAGGAATTCAGGGATTTCACCAACTATAATCATTCAGAAAATATGAAGAAATCTCTGCAAATAAGGAAGACCAAAAGCTAACAATGAATGCCTTTGTCCTTTGATCCCTCTGGTGGCACCTGCATTAAAAACCCACACAATCATATAAAGGATACTACCACAAGGGCTCGGGAACACCTTGGAAAAAAACACTGTCAGTAAACACAATTAGCCACTCCAGTTAGTTAAGAGAAAGCCACATATCAACAACATCCAGAAACGCTGCAGACTTCTTTGTGGAAAAGTTTGCTGTCATCTGACCAGTCCACATTTCATTGATTGTTTGTGGAAATCATGGACATTGTGTCCTCCGTGCTTATGAGTAAAGGCCCATCATTATGTAATCTGTGAAGGCACCATTAATGCTGAAAGGTACATATAGGTTTTGGAGCAAAATATTCTGCCATCCAGACAATGTTTTTTTCAGAGATGTCCCAAGACTTTTTCAGAGATGTTACTGAGTGTTGTTCAAAGGAAAGGTGATGTATCACAGTGATAAATGTGCTCCTGTCCCAACTTTTTTGGAATGTGTTGCTTGTATCAGAGTCAGAAAGAAAATCACATAAAACAATGAAATTTATCAGTTTGAACATTAAATATCTTGACATTGTGCTATAATCAATTGAATATAGGTTGAAACAGGTGATTTGCAAATCATTGCATTCTTTTTTTATTTAAGTTTTAAACTTTTGGGAATTGGGGTTTGTACATTTAACATACAGAATGTTACAAGGCAAGAGGAAGACACTCACTTGTTGAGGTAGATTCGTTTCTCGGTGAATTGGCCTGGTCCGTGCTCGGGGTCTTCATACGGCTCATTCTGGACCACCTCCACCCCCTCGCCACGTTCACTCTGTTCATGACTGTGTTTACTGATCATGTACAGCTGGCCAATCCGGTACTGAAAGACAGACAGGAGACGAACAAACAAAGAATCTTGATATTAGATCGATTGCGTTATTAAATCTAGTGGGACAATCAAGGTAGGAGGAGGTCATCCTGACATTACAAACATTGTTAAAGTAGCAAACATCTGGGGTACAATTCTAATGAAGCTGCTGTTTGAATGGAAACAATATGCTCTTGCTTTAAGTCCAACGACTGACTCAACAGTATAATTATAGAACAGCCACAAATATAAATGCAGAAGGGAAAACACATACATACATACTTGTGCATACAAGAGGGACAAGTGGACCAAAAAGTTCCAAAAGAACCAACCTCACACTGTCTAACTTGCAATATTACGTTTATTTGCAACATTCCCATAGCCGACTTGATCTTCATCAGGCAAATTGTTTCTGACAATTAGAAGCCATTTTAAATAGGGAGTGGTTGTAAGTCTGCAATCAATCACATTCCCCATGTGAAATATAAGGGCAACATTCACAATTAGGTATTAAATATCCAAAACAGAGCTAGAAAAGTAAAGCACTTTGTATATTACGATCTTAAATGTATCCCCCAAAAAAGTTCTTCAAGGATCTCAACAATCCTCTAAGAACTCTTGCTTTCAAAAAGGGTTGTTTGGATGAAAATGGTTCTTAATGGAACCCTTAGTCTTATAATAAAAAACTTGAAAAGCTCTTTCTTCTAAGAAGGGTTATTCACAAGCAAATGGCTCTGAGCAGAACCTCAGCCCCTCAGGAAGAACCCTTTCAGAATTACTAAATAAATCCTACAGACACCAAGAAATGATAGCAGGAAGAAATTGTTGTTTCAGCAACAATATAAAAAAACAATACATAAGAAGGTCTCAAAAACTTCATGCCATAGTACAAGAAAGCTGGAGGAACGGGAGCTCTCTGCAATATGGTGACAATGACCTCATGCGGGGGTCAGGACTGAGCAGCACAACAATAGTAACAGCAGCAGCAGTAGCAAGTCAGGTGACCCTATCCCATGGCCCCCTATGAAACATCAGTCAACACACACATCTTTCACTCATCACTGACTGACCCATTTGGCCCAATGACAATGTCACTTTTGGTCGCCTAGACAGGCTGGACTGGGGTGTCACATGGAAACTATTTTCCATACATTTGGAAAACGACAAGCGTCGGAGTGATACCGCTCCAGGACGGAGATTTCCGACTGCTTGTAGGCCTATTTCCGGGCCGGAGAAACTGATCCGGCCTGGATGGTGACTTATGCTGCTCTGCTGGAATGCCAAGGATTCATGTAGGACTCAACTGCCGCACACACACGTACACACACAGAGAGGTCCAACCAAGGATAGCTGTATTAAGGACTGCTTGGGGTCTTGACTTGTGACTCTACATCCAGCCATGAAAACCAAAGAATGGAGAGAAGAGACATGTGATGCAGAGCCAGTCTGTACCAGTAAACAAGCTCAGGGTGTTCTTATATATCTTATATCACAATGCCAATTTTTTCCGTCTGCTGACCATGACAGAAAAGTAAGGGGTGGAGAGAATGTATTCCCAGCTGGAATGTTGATGGCGGTGTGTTTCTGACTGAACAGCTGTTGGAGTCTGGCATAATTTTTCTGCCACAATGACAAAGTCACTGGGCAAACATACTGAAATAGGAACCTGTATTTAGTTGCACACAAACACACGTGAGAGACAAACAAAGCACGCTGGCAGTGAAGTTCCCAGAATGATTTGTGCATACAACAACTGGATAGACAAAATAATTTAAACAGTTCATGAAAAATAAATCAATGTTTCTGTACTACTGATGGATCAAGTGACTGCCTTTATGTAAAAGATGTTGCTCATACTGATGAACCTACAGAGCATTATTACCTATGTATGAGTTCTTCTCTGCTGTATGAAGCGTTTTAGTGTCAGTTAACTTTACTGTTTGGGTTCAGTCAAGCAAAAAAGCTCTAAAAAAAAAAAAGACTGTATGCTATCTTCCCAACCTCAAACAGCAGACAGACAAAGTAACTAGCATGTGAACATGGTGCATTTAACAGCTAAAAAGACCAAAACAAAATAAATGAGAGTGAACACTGGATTCTTAATCAATACTGATGTTGCTCCATTTCTACTGGATGTGTAAATAAGCCCATGTTTGCTGACACAGTCTTCATATCAGCTTTATAAGTTGGCAATATGTCATTGTTTTCAGCTTATACTGACCCAAATTGGGCACTATAATTGATGAATGTAGGCTTGAACAGTTAGAAAAACCGCTCTAGGCCTGTGGGTCATGT
The DNA here is from genome assembly GCA_027495735.1 of Lutjanus campechanus. Classification (NCBI taxonomy): domain Eukaryota; kingdom Metazoa; phylum Chordata; class Actinopteri; order Lutjaniformes; family Lutjanidae; genus Lutjanus; species Lutjanus campechanus. Next base: position 11,910 of record JAJHUR010091913.1, on the reverse strand, counting down.
TGGGTTCAATGACAGTCAGTCATCTGTGTAAAACTGCAACATATTTCATTTGTACAAGGAGGTATACAAGAGGAGCAGTCCTGACATCATTCTAACACATGCTGTGAAACACATACTGTATAATCATTAAAGGGCACAGATCTCATTACAACACAGGCGGGGCTGTGGTGTACTGAAAAAAAAAATAGCATTGGACACATACGAACCAACCTCTTAAAAGCACCAAAGTCACACAATAACCATCACAACTGAGCCAGACCAGCAACTGAAATGATTTTTTTTTAAATGGAAAAGGTCTGTCTCTGTAGGGATCCTTTCCATAATGTTGTCAGACACTTAGAGTAACAATCTGAGCCTGTCATTGGCAAAACAAGCCCTTTAAGTGGACACAGGGATAGTTTCCCCCAAGAATTACATACCCAGGATCTGCACAAGGAGAAACTAACCACCAGTGACATTCTCTGCATATTTTGTGCATTTTCCTTAACTGATAGTTGAAAAATATTGACAATCAATCAATCAATCAATCAATCCCTGTAGCATTCCTATAAGGTCATAGTAGTACAGTATATAGCAGATTCACAAATACAGCTACTGACCCAAAAACAAAGTGAGACCCACCTTTGTCACTGAGTTACTAGGTGAGGTAATTGTTTTAATTAGTTTACATTATCTTGTCCATCCTCTCCAATGAACTACAGCGCTACAGTATCATTTGTTGAATATTTGCAGCACTCTGTGTTTAATATATACTGTGAGTGTCATTATGGTGAGAGCCACGGAGAGAGGGTTTGTTCATGACATTCAAAAGAAAGAGGAGGTTGATCAATAATTACATTTCCAGAGATTCCTGTTTGGACAAAACAAAGATGAGAGACGGCTGAGCAGCGGACATCAATCTCACTGCTGGATGAAAAGCATCAGGGCAGAGTACCCACTCAAGAGGACCCCTGAGTGCCACTTGGATCACACTGATGGCTGGCAACATTAATGTATTAGCATTAAGCACCATCTTTCCTGTTTCCCTCGGCTCATTCAGGGTTCAGACATATTGTGTAAACATGGCAGCTGTTGTAATGTTCTCCCTACCTGCCTTTGTACTCCTGTCTGCTGGCTACCAGAGAGCTGCAGCTGATGAATGAGCGGCTCCTTTCATTGTTGTTTTTTTCTTGCTCTAATGGCTTTGAGGGAACTCACGTTAGAGTGGCCATGAATAATCTCTCATTATCTCTCTTTCTCTTTAAAGACAGCAGAGCCATCGGGCAGGATCGAGAGCTGACAGCAAGAAGAAGAGATGCTGTATCATAAGCTCAGGTGTCGTGGTGTTCTCCGCCATTCCCTCTTTATATCAGTAGACCACTGAAAATTGAGTAATCGCATAGTATCTTACTGCCAGTTACGACAGGGCTCTGAGAGCTACAAGAGCACTTCTTAGAGGGAGACTGAAGGGCGAGCTGACCCAAGAAAAATAATGATGACAAAAAAACATGTCTAGATTTTGATCCCTCTGCTTTCTTCTTTTCAATCTCTTTGTGTAACTAAAAAAAAGTGCATATAGAGAGCTGCAATAACATTGGGAAATGGTGGAGAAAGAAAAGTGAAGAAACTCTATTACTTGGCAAAACTGAAGTTGTCGTATGCTTCATATTTATGATTCCAGTGAATAAGAAACATGTTGTCTTCACGTCTCACAGATTATTTTTACAGAGCAGTGTAGAGGGCTGACAGAGAGCTGAACATCATGATGTCATAATTAGTATATGAATTCTAATCACTTCATCACTGAGTCCATGTGTTTGTATGTGCCAAATTTGATGACATTCCCTTAAGACGTTCTTGAGATATCGCATCCACAAGATTGGGACGGACATTCACACTGGCAACGTGGAAACATAACGGCAGCTACGGCTGATGCCAGCGCAGAAGCATAACAGCAGAAATTTAATGGAATAGTTCGACATTTTGGGAAATACGGTTTAGAAGAATTAGATGAGAGGACTGATCCCACTCATATTTGTCAAATATGAAACTCTTCAAGTTGTGCAGTTGTTTTTGTTTTGTTTTGTTTTTTTGTCAGTGTGTGTTACAATAACACACATTAACAAGAGTTGTATCTGTTTAATAAGGATTAAACAGATAAAACCTTACAAAAATACACATGGAGAACATAAATAAGGGGGAATTATAAATAAGGGGAACAAATACTATTTTATATTGGTTGGTGCACTTTTTTTTTCCACTCTTACAGAGTAAATCCTGGATGAAGTCCCAGTGTTACCTCCTCCAGCTTGTTTCTGCCAAACTGTAGTAAGCAGTGCACTGATTTACTCTTAGCTTGGCTTATAGCTTAGCTGGTAACTAGCTTTAGTGGTCCAGACCACTCTGCAGAGACAGACGAGGGCGAGAAGTTCAAGTGTCAAGGGACTTTATTCTCCTCTTCAACAGCAAACACAATTCACAGTCTTAACATACTATGCTGCAACTCTGAGCTTATCTGGACACTTATCACGACTCTTTTCTTACCAGAAATGTTTGGTTGATTTGCACAATGTCAGTCTGTCTACCTATTTTTGTTCCAAATAAAGTCGGTCAGTCAAACATGCTGGTTTCCAGTAATACGTGCATCTGAGTCACCGTGGCTTAATATGCATGAAATGTGAAATACAATGAAAAGATGAAAGAACTGAGCTCAGACTGGGATCAAATTCTTTGTGTCTTACTGTCTTTCTGGCTCTCTGTTCTAACACAACAGCAGGTGGTGGGGAGCTGTGGTCATTGTGCTACAGCCAAGGAGTGTGTTAGTGTGAGCGTGAGATAAGAATCCTGACAGAGCACACACACACATACAACAACACTGGACACAATGTAACATGTAATTAAAATTCAACCACCGACAGAGTAATTACTACTGTGAGCGTTCTGTATTCTGGGATAAATGACTGTGCTCCTGTTGAGAGATAAATAGCTTCTGCATTTAGGTGTCCATTTGAGGACTGTGAGTGTGTGAATGAGAGACAGAGATCTGTACATGTGCCTGTCTGCGTGGGCAGATCGTTCTCGTTAATCTGACTCAGTACTCACGCAAAGCAGATCAATCAAATATCACATTATTGTCACACTTATTGGTCCAGCTCATTTGGCAATCATGGTGTAATTATTTATACTACATACAGCTTGCAAAGATGGTGCCCATTCAGTCCAATGAGAACTGCGTGCCTGGCACATGAAACAAAAAAAGTTTTCTAGCTTCCAGGTTTACTTCTTGATAGATGGCCCACTGAAAATGCACAGTAGTGTTTCTTCCCTTGCCCCTGCCTGCATGTTCCAACTCTTCTTGGCTCAAAGAAAGTTTTACAAAAATAAAAACCATGGACCACCTCCATGGATCAAATATTTGTGATAAAAAGGGTCCTGTGTCCTGTCAACAGTTTTACAGACGCGTCTTTGTAATGGTGGCTTATGGGGAAAAGGCTTTTTGAGCCGTAGGCAAATTTTTTTTGCTGCAACAACATGTATGGCCACTGGGAAAAAACTGTTTTTCTTCTTCTTCTGTTTTATATATCAATATAGATATTGTGGCACTGTGGAAAAAGTAGTTCCAGGTGACAGTAGTTCTGGATTTCAAAATAAAGGATTCTGGATTTCAAAATATGGAATTTAAAAGTAAAAAGTAACCCTGCCGAGTATTAATTCCCCAGTGAACATTTTTTAGAGCAACTTTGGAGGGGAATGGAATAACAGTGGGATACGCAAACACACAAACCACTCTCCAATTATATTAGAAGGACGAGAAGTATTCTCGAGTTCATCCAACCATATGGTGGATGAATTATTTTAACATCAGAGGGCGCATACAGATATAAACACCCACCCACCACAGCAGATGCACACACAGTGGCCAAATGAAAATATCCCAAATGTAAATGGAGATATATTCACATGCACTGGCAAATATGGATCCTAATTTATCAAACCATATGCTAGCAAATACATTCCAAATATTCAAATACTCAGACCCTGCTACATTCAGTGCTTGGAATGAATAACACTGCAGCAGCAAATGATTCTTTAAAAAAAACATTCACATTGTACATTGTGAGCAGCATTCACCAGAATCTACACATTTAATCTAATCTAAACTCATAGTGAGGGACATAATACATATGGACATATCACAGATGAATCTGGAGGTGCACAGCAGACATGTCTATAAATTCAGCTGCAATAGACTGACTCAAAATCTTCCAGCAGATGAAGCAAAAGGAAAAAACACATACAGCAACACTGCAGTTTGCCTTCAGGCAGTGTGAGAGAGCAACCTCCATTTACTTCTCCATCTCACAGACTTATTGAAACCAACTAGCATCATGGTAAACAGAGAGCTGCTAAATATCAAACACAGAGATCGCAGAACTCCATTAAAAATACAGCCAGGAGGCCACAAGCTCATACACTGCTATAAATGTTGTGCTCCACAGGAGAGCTGTGTCAGGGGTGTGAGAGTCCAGGGACGTTGCCAGGACATAGTCCCAGTAGGGGGGTTCTGTGCCTAATTTTCTGTCCACAAATATTCTGATACATTAAGGCGCAGCATTAGAGATCAGGAAGAATGAAGAAATCTCCAAAATTGTGAGCAGCACAATGACCCAGAAGAGACTGACTTGTCTCTCATGTATGCAAACATATTTCTTTTGAAGATGTGTGGTCGGATGCAGTCCTTCATCCACACAAACCTCACACAAGGCCATTTTTTCCCTCCGGGCACTGTGGTCGTGCCAAACATTTTCCTACTTTCATGGTGAGAAGCAGAAAGAGAGGCATGCCTGCTAACATTACAGATGCTACTCTTGCCGACTGTCCACAGCATGTTGACAAAGCAGACACACAAAGCACAGTATGGCAGTATTTCGCTTATATATACGACAGTCAGGATAAACCCACTGACACCACACAACCTGTCCCCAAAATAAGTTTTAAACTGACGCAGACCAAAGGAGCCAACACATCCAAATTGGCAACGTATCTCACAGACAGACATCCTGACGTGTTCAAGGAATTCAAAGTGCGACAGGTTGGTTTGCAAATGTGATAGATAACATAATTACATGCCTCTGAATATATGTCAAACTTGGTGATGAGAAAACCTTTTCACCATCAGAGTTTGACAAGTCACTTAAGGGTTTGGCTTTAGCTTTTTAGCCAGTTTATCAATGTGATAAACATCTCTAATGTTAATGCATCATTCACACATGCAAGCTGCTAAAATCATACAAATATGCAGATCAACAACACCAGTAAATAATCAGTTTATACGCAATCAGTAAATGGAGCGGAGATCTCCGTTCATAAGGAGGTGTATTTTGTAGAGTCTACCTTAATGCACTGCTGCAGTGAGCAGAGCTTTTATCATCATCAAGTACCAGACTTACAGATACTGACATTTATGATTATTGTTTTTATAGGATATCAAACTAATAACTAAATATTTAAGTTTATATTCAAGGCAAGACTGAGGAAAACTCATGTCTAGAATCACAGATTCCCAGTTTCCTTTCTGTCATGTCAGGATTGTCATCTTACATATTATTCCATTACTTTTCCTGGTGTTTAGGTTTTTGCTGTGGTATTGTTTTAGTATTAGTATTGAGATGTTTTAGGCACGTTTCGCATCAGAGTCATAATTTTCATGACAACACATCATGACAACACTACTGTATGTGCACAACTTGTTGAGTAGAGCTGTTCTGTGGCAAGATGATGATCTGGGGGTTGCATCATATATCATGTTGTGTTCACAGCACACCATAATAGAACTACACACTTTTAGCAATTTGTCCCTTTTAATTTAATGTTTTGAGAAATATAAAAGCTTAATTAAAAAAAAAACCAGAAAAGGTGTGTTGGATGTTGAGTAGTACTTTCTTAGTATCCAATTACCGGCTGAATCAAGACAAGCAGCTAGTCAGAGAGAGGCTCACAAAAAAAAATGCACATATTCTTTTACTTATGGGGACAGTGTAATCAGTTTCCTAACCCCGTCTCTAAACTGAGTACTTTCTCACCACATAACAGTAATTTAAACCTTAATGAGATTAATGGGTTTTCCTTCAGTCTCAAGCTCGAATACTGTGACTTTTTTCACAAGGACTTACAACACACACACACACACACACACACACACAAACACACACACACACACACACACACACACACACACACATCACACACTGCTGTGTCAGCAGAAATGCTGTTAAGAGTGAGGGCATATAGTGTGACTGCCTGCTTTTGCTCCATTTCATGCTGATTCATCAAAATGTGAAGGTGAGTGTTACCTCCCTGAAATGGTTTGAGAAATTCTTGTGCCATAGTGGCGTTGGTCAGTTAGTTAGTAAAGCAGGAGGATACAGAGGATGGCAGCCGGTTCAGGAGAAGCAATGTGTTGAAGTGGCTCAACACAAGTGTACTTCGTGCCACACCAGTGGACTACTGCCTTTAATTTCATGGCCTCAGTCAGAGAGTCCAGCAGCCATGAGAGATGAAGCGTGACAGGTCTAAGAGCAAGATAAGCTAGTGTCAGTGCCTTTTCTACAGGAAGAACAGGAGGTTCAGATTCAGAGTACACCTTTTTGCATTTTGTCTGCTTGCTCCCTCCATTCAACCTAAACAGAAAAGTGTCTTGTGAAACTTGGAAAAAAAAACTTTAGCAAGGCTTTTTGCTATATAAGCTTAACTCTAAAAACATTGGATGGGACAAACCTAAGGTTGCAAACTAATGATTATTGATTCATCTGCTGACTATTTTCAAGATTAATTGATTAATCGTTTGGAACGTGCCAGTGAAGAATGTCCATCATGGTTTCCTAGTCCAAGGTTCTTGTTTTGTCACCCCAAAACCTAAAAATATTCAGTCTCATAAAATATAAGGCAGAGAAAAACAGGAAATCTCCATATTTGAAAGACTGAAAAATGCTGTCTTCAATTTCTTCATGACAAATAGATGATCAAAATAGTTGCCAATAATTTTTCTATCACTTGTTTGTTGCCTAAAAACACTATTAGAAATCTGTACGGGTTTCAGTTTTCCATCTGTACCTCAGTACAATTAATTGTTTTGCTCAAATGAGCATCACTTGCACTTAAGTAGAGCAAATAAGTAAAATATACCACTATTATAAATGTATCGAAGTGGAAACGACACCAGCCCTGACATGCACAGGGAGGTCTTCTTGGAGCCACTTGCCAGGAGAAAAAGATTACATAAAAGACGTGCGGAGAGATGTAATTTATTAATTCTGATCGCTGCAGGTGGCAGAGAGCACTCTCCTGTTGTGCTTCCCTTTCTACCCGTCTCTTCTCATCCTGTGTCTCCGCAGTGTCCGAGGTCACTGAACCAAAGATTACATAACGTCAAGATCACTCACTACGGATCACTCCACCATGCATCATCTAGACTCCCTGCCTGGCAGCACACTGGGTGGTCTGCTGAAGCGATGTGTTCGTATGGATGCATGTAACAGGAGAGAACAAGGGAGAGGAGAGAGGGATGGAAGAGCACTGGACTGCAGTATGCTCTGAAAAAAATAATGGTTCTTCCTGAAGGGATGAGGGTCTAGAATCATTTGCTTCTGAAAAACCTCAGAACCTTTTTCATCCAGAGAACCCTTTTGGAAGAAAGAGTTCGCATCCTTGAAGAGCTCTTTTGCCAAGGGTACTTTGCAGCATAATTTAAAAGGGTTCTTGGTAGAACTCCTTGAGTGAGTTCTAGATAAAACGGGCTGGTTCACTAGAGCACCAAGGTTCCAAGAATCTTGAATGGAACTGGTTCAAGAACCAGAGCTTATTTGGTGGAAAATGACCTTGATTGTGTTCTAGATAAAACCCTTAGAATATAAGAAAGTCCTCTGTAGTTAGCTCTCAGAAGGTGGACAGGTTCTGGACAGATTCTCCAGACAGTGTTCTGGGTAGAACCATTATACCATAGAAGGGTTCTATGTTGAAGCACTCATAGGGGGTTCTGGGCAAAACCTGTCACAGAAGGTTCTTGGTATAACCCTTTATGGTGTACGTAGAACTCTCTGAAAGGTTTCCAAGTGGAAAATGTTCTACCAGGAAAGAAAACTGGCTCACCCATGGGGACCAGCTGAAGAACCCTTGGTGGTTCTAGTTGGCATCTTTATTTCTGAGTGTGTGAAGGAGAGGTAGAGCTGGTGAGCAGGAACGAGAGCGTGAGATGATGGTCGCGCTGCAGAAGAAAGATGTTCAGGAAACTGACAGACTGTTGAGCAATTACATAAAAGGATTTTGATTGAGGACAGCTGTCTCTCTCTTGCCCTCTCCACTGCTCCTGTCCCTCTTCCCATTTATATGATGCCTGTCACTTTCTCCTTCATTCTTTTCTCTGTGCAGATTATTTTACTCTTTACCTATTTTTTTTCCCATTTCCACCATTCTCTGTCTTGTATCTATAACCCAGGTGTGAGAGCACCATTATGTCGGCCATTCTTCTGCTGCTATAGTGACTGAAAACACTGCGCCTCTTTTACCACAACACAACTCCTTATTTCAAACCCTACAATAATACCTTTGACAATATGTTACAACTGACAACACATTAGACCTTGACTGAGCTGGCAGTGACAGTGGAAAATTGACTTTAAGGACTTCAGAACAAATGCCTGTAAAATAAGACAACAGCATATTATTGGAAATGGATTATGTGTATGTTTATATTACAATTTAAGTCATGCCTGATGATGAGCCTTCACACCTGCGTCCCTTTTTTGTTAATACTCCCTGCTGTGAGTGTTGTGCATGTTGTGTGTATATTTATATGTGTCAGATGTCATCTATTAAAGGAATTGGCTGTTGAGTGTAAACAGTTTTTGTTATAAAGGAATATTATGGCTGTTTGATTTTTAGCCATGCTGGTGGTTTGGCTGTAAGGATGGCAAGATATCAAAATGAGGAACTAACTCTTAGTGAATCATTAGTTAATGGTAACTCCTAATCAATTTTTTTAGAGTTGTTAATGATTTGTTGACGGTTAGTTAATGAAGAAATGAGTGAGGAACGAATCAGGAATGACTGGAAAATTGATGAATCATTAATAAGTCCTTGTCTAATAATTCCTAATAGTAGATAATGATGAATTACTAGAAAACAGACTGGGAGGTACTACATTATTGAATCATTAGGAAATTATTAGTTTATGAATATCAAAGAATCCATCATACTGACAACTTTCTACTACTTTCTACTATGAATGTTTCCTGATTAAAATGGCCGGGGAATGACACAAGACTAGTAAGTGCTCATTAATTACTAATTACTTAAACATTAGTCCCCCATCCCCTAAAGTAAAGTAATACTTAATACTGTGTAGTTACTAAGTAGTCACTCATTACCTTATGATTACTTATTACTTTTGTGTCCCAAATGCAAATGCATGTGCATTTTTTAGCATTTGACTCTTGAACTGAACACTCCATGATGCTGACTCACTTAATATACTATCCTGAAGTGCAGAGAGTGTTCTTGTGATGAGATGGGTCTGTTAGATGGCATCGATTTTTGTCAGATGCGCGAAGAGGGTGAGATTTCCACATCCCAGAAACTCTTAAGCCTCTGAGGCTGCTCTCTGAGAACTAGCAAGAGAGAGAGACACAAGCAGAGATAAATAAAAGTGAGTTATAACACGAATAAATGAACGCTGCCAAAAGCTTTTGGTTTACTGTCAGATGACGATGCTGGATTCAATCCATTTCCTCATACAATTCATACAGGTACAGTAAACACATGAGCATTTTGGTAACTGTCGAGATGTTCAGGTGACTGCAACATGATAAACATGCTGTGAGTCAATTTTCATATGGAATAGAGCAATTTAATTGAGAACAAATATAACTATAGATTTCACTTTGCCATCCAGGCTCTGTTTAATTTCACACCCAGCAAATCTTAATTTAAAGTCAGTGAAAAACAGGAGCAGGGCGAGATCAGTCACATCCCCTGTGGAGAACAAAGAAGAAGCAGAGCCCACAGATGGATGCTCAGGTGTGATATACATTAGCAGCAATGCTGATTTTTGATTGATGTCATTTGTGTCACAAGCATAATATGCATGTATACTAGCACTGTGTTTCAACTCATTTTGGAGCTGTACTGATGTGCAGCCGACTGCAGCCCAAGAATCATTTACTCTACCAGCTATGCACAATATTCTAAGTCAATTCTTCACCTCTACTTTTTCAAAGAACCAAACCTTGAGCAAGAACCAGGTGCTATTTTTCACAGGCCTCATTCAGTCGGTTGATAAACAAGCTTCCTTCCATGTTACATAAGCCTTTTGTCCCCTCTGTGTTTCACTCTGGAGTGGTTTTGGTACAACTTGAATTTCTGGTTGCTTGGGGAAAACCATCTCATTTATTATGCATAGAGAGAGAGCACAGTCTGCTTCTTACAGCCCTGCTGAGATATGAGGAAAAAGTAAGCATGAAAAGGAGAGCAGGGGAGAAAAAAATGAGAGAGAAAAGGATTGACCACAAATGTTATCTTGGTTTGGTCTTGCATATGGTATCAGCCTCTCTGTCTAGCTCCTAGTACCTCATATTTCTCTGCCTTGGTGGCAACTGTTCGACATAGATGAGGAACCCACTGCATAAAAGGGAAGCCTGTTTAGTTGGCATGACGATTATCAAAAAATCAGTTTGATTTGCTCACATGTCAGGAAGTGGCTTTGGTTCTTGTGATACTTTGCTCACATCTGACACCATACCAGCAGTGGTTAGTAAACAAAAAAGTAGAAGAGAGTCATGCCTTTTATCGATGGATCATTTAAGAGTCTAAGACTGATAAGTTAAAATAAGAAATTTCTCATTTCTTTGGAATACAGTGTCATAAATACAGTAAAATAATATAACCCTAATGTCAAAAAAGTTGGGACATTGTGTAAAATACAAATAAAAAATGGAATACGATGATTTGTAAATCTGTTTTGATGTTCAAACTGACTATGTTTTTTGTAAATATACACTCATTCTGAATTTGATGCCTGCAACACATTCCAATCAAGTTGGGACAGGGGCAACAAAAAACTGGGAAAGTTGTGTAATGGTAAAAAAAAAACATTCCACAGGTAAACAGGTTAATTGGTGACAGGTAGCATTAGCAATAGCATATGATTGGGTACGAAAGAAAGAATATCACTCTCAAAACTTCAGCTATTAGTGTCACTTTGTTACGCTCACTGAGTGTTGTTAAAAGACACAGCAATGGTAACAGTGGTAAACATGCTCTTCAAGATTAAATATCTTGTCTTTGTACTGTATTCAATTGAATCTAGGTCGAAAAGGACTGACAAATCATTGCATTCTGATTTTGTTTACTTTTTACACAGCATCCCAACTGCTTTGGAATTGGAGTTGTATGACCAAACATCCTCACTATATTATTGTGACACTGCTGAGATAAAGGTAATGAACTATATGTCATACCAGTTAGAGTTGTGTAACTCACAACCAAGTCAGAAGACAGTGCTGAAATGGTACGGTACATTCAGTGCAGAGCAGACCCAAAGAAGACTAGAAGCCAGGGCACAACTCAGTGTGATAAAAAAAAAAAAGGGAGACTGAGTGTCCCATAAATAAAATTGTATTAATATTCAAGCATCTTCTGTCTTTTTTTTAGCAACTATAATGGTTACTGAAACAGTTTTGAATGTTATGGTGACCTCTGGTTCCATTTTCTAAAATGGAAGGACATTATGTTTACCATTTTTTACACAGGAATAAGCTAACAAAAACAAGAGAGTTTACAGGCACGGTAGCAACTCTGTGAGGCCTTTGGCAGAGCAGTGCTTTGGGTTAAACACTAAGGTCAGCATTGTAAGGTCAACATTGTAACATGGAGATG
>JAJHUR010091912.1:0-45972 GCA_027495735.1 Lutjanus campechanus | reverse complement strand
ATTTTTTATCTATCTATTTAGCAAATTTGTTTGTTAATTACTAAATTACTGAATTCATTGCAATGTTTCCTGTTTTCCCTGAAACCTGGCGCCTACACATTAAAAAGTTATGAAAGAGACATGACCATTTTATAACACTTTTTAGTTTATTGAACGTCGTTCAAAGGGCGGTAATGGTAGCAGTACAGATGCATTAGAGACAGGCTACACGTTGTTTCTCCTACTGATTGAACTTTAAATAACTTAAATTGCAGTTGTCAAACAAAAATGAATTCAGCAGACTCTTAGGGCTAAATCTTAAAGTGCAAATAACAGCATCTTACTGAAATGAACAAGTGCCCGTTTTTTGTTTTTTTCAAAAGACACTACAAAACTTAGATGTACGAGGCACTAGAGAATGTTAAAAAAAAAAAAAAAATTCTCCTTGAGCCTATAAAGAAAATGGCCTATGATTTATACCTGGGTCATGTCCTTGTTGAGAGGATCGGAGAGGGGTAACAATATTTCCAGCTACACTGAAAACTCTCTCCGATGGTGCGCTCGTTGCGCAAATGCACATGTAGGCTACTTGCGGGCGACTTTAGAGAGGAGAGGAAATCTACCCTGGTTGTCGCACCACCATGCGAGTGGGTCTGCATTGGAGCCGATGGGGTCGGCTCGAACTCTCTTGGGTATGGTGGCACCGCTGGTCGAACAGCTGTTTGCGCCTCCTGTTGTGCAGCAGCTGACGCGCTGGCACCGCTCCCTCCGTCCTCCACGTCTAATATTTCCTTCCTTTCCTTTCTTTACTTGGATCTTTTTGCCGCAGATTTTACAAACTGCCTCATCTAAATTAGCTTGTTTCCCCCTTTCATTTGGCTGAAAGCCGAAATGCTCCCAAAGGGGCGAAGTAACACTTGGTTTCGGTACGAGCGCAACTGCCATTGTCTTCTGCTCAACGTGAGGTGTGGTGAGGTCAGGTCACTTGCGGTGGTGACGATGGCCCACCATGCACCGCGGCGGGCTTCTTAGTATCGCGGTAACTCATTTTTGCGGTTACCGCGACAGCCCTAATAATAACAATCGTAAATGTACCCCAAAATGCTTGCATTAAATGAATAAATAAAAAATATCTAAATAGTACATTCCCAAATGATGCAGGTTACATTTTTAAATGAACCTGCAGGGTTACATTTACATAATAAGTGAAGGGCAGCATCAATCAATGAACAACTGGAGAGCTTTTGAGGCCTTGTTACATATTGTATTTAATATTGTGAAGGTTCTAAATTCATTATTGGTATTGACTTTTTTCTATATGCTTTGTTAGGTTGCCTGAAGGATTTACTTAAAGGGGCCTAACTGATTTAATGTATGCAGTCTGGAAGGGCAGAGGTAAATTTGATTATCATTAATTAAGATATTGATCAATTGTTTGCCTTGTTGTATCTATTATGTACTGTAGGGTTCTATGTTTTCTTTGACTGATGCTATCCTTGACTTATTATTTAAATGTATCACTGCAGGTTTATTTGCGAATGTATCCTGCAATATCTGGGAGCGTAATGTTTACAGTATATATCTTTTTGAGAATGTGGTATAATCTTTAAGTATTTACCCATCCATTAAACGTATTTTGTGATACATTCACAATTGTTATTACACACAGTGCTTTACTTCTCTACTTGTTTTGGATATTGTTGCCTGTTCAACAACAAATCATATAATTCATATTTTGTTGCAGACTATGACTACTCCTATTTAAGATGGCTTCTCATTTTCAAAAGACGTTGGCCTGATGTCCAGAACTGAAACATCCTAATAAATGTTATACTGCAAGTTAGACGGTGTGCAGGAGAATTTTTCAAACAGGAAAATTCTTTAAGATTTTATTTTTCAAGTGTACCTCACTGAATTTCTCATCTAAATCTGAATTTCAGGTGCATTTCGACAAATCTCCTTGCCATCGACAGAAATTTATGGAAACATGAACATGAAAATTCACTGCCTTTTCCACAGTTCCAGGAATCCTAACTGTTGAATAAAAATAAGACTTTCAAATGTATAAGTAATACACTGATAACTTCCCCACAGCTCGTAATAAATACTTGATTACTTTTAAAAATGAGGGAACTGACCAGCAGGTGCACTGACGGCAGCAGCGTTGCCCGCATTGGGGACGATGAAGAGGGACTGGATGAAGGAGCCCAGGGCGTTGACAATGTCTCTGAATACTTTAGTAGAGTGCTGCTTCATGTCGTATGACTGACAGAATGAACTGAGAGAGGACAAAACACAAGAGGTCAGCAGGAAACTGGCCATTTGGGTGCTGACATAGTTCAGAACTATACTGTGAAAATCATCATTTTAGGACGTTTCAGACTCAGCTGGACTCCAGCTCACTTCTATGTTGGTCTGACTCATCTCAGCTTTCATCAGACTAAGCTTTGCAGTCGGGTTTTGTTCAACATCCATCAGGTTTGGCTGTACTTTGTCAGCCTTCAGTGTAACTTCTGCGTGCAAACTTTAACAAACCTAACATGCCAAATATTTGCGCGCTAATCTGCAATTATCATCCACAGGTTATGGAACAATGAACCTTTGCAAATTTAAAGGCAATCTAAAAAAAAATATTTCAGCGTGAACCAAAGAGATCAACATCAGCTATTCCTAAAACCATGCTAATGATATGGTTACATTTATGCTATGAGTGAGAGCAACCCAACCGGGTATTTTGCTCCTTTGCTCCTGCATCGTGCTTCCACCCCTTTCTGGATGAAAACAACCACTCTAATTTAACTGACGGAGTACAAAAAGGTCTTTGCCAGTTTAAACACATAAAATAAGAAAACTGTATCGCTTTTGAGCTATTGGGAGCCCAAATCCTATGGCCAGTCAGGTGAACAATCACGCTATGTATTTGCCAATCAATGATTTGCGTTGTTACATAGAAAAAAAAAGAAATGGGGGTTGATGAGTGTCCTTTCAGTCAGCCTCCTTCAAAGTGGAAGAACAACCCCACCAAGTGGCCAGAAGTGGCATATCCTGACAAACAAGTACCTTAAAGAAAGTAATACATGTCTGACATCCGTCACATTTTGCTGTTTTAGAAGTCTGTCCACTGTGCGGTTATGGTAAACTAATTACGTCACCAACATTAAGATGCATGCAAATAAGCTTTTTCAATTTGGCGCTGGCACTTGAACAGCTCGTTTTCACCCAAAAGGGGACGGGGTAGGGGGAAGTGACGTATGGCTGCTCTCATCCATTTAAGCTTTTTAGTATCCTGTTGGCAGCACAGTGAGAATAAGTACTGAACACCACAATGGCTATGAAATGACCACTTATTTGACTTGGATGGTAGAGGAGAGTGTGTACCATCGAGGTAGTGTATGTTTTGTAGGTTTCTTTTCCTGCTTTGCTCAACCTCTCATGTTGTATCAGGAAGTAGATAAACCAGTAATTATAGACACATTTAGCTGTTATGACCAGATACATCGCACTGTATGGCTGCTAGCTGATGAGTCATTAAGGAACAATTAGCAACAATTAAGCAGTGTGAGGCACAAAACACCTCCGGCCTTTTTTCACTGAATGTGGTTGTGGAATATTGTGTTCATATTTAAGTGAAACAGGAAAAAAAAAAACATTTTAAAGTTTTATGACTCATTAAATAAAATATGTGGTTGTTTTTGTAGAAGTTAATACTATATTGCTTACCGTAATAAATGCGGCTGCACACAGAGCCTATGGACTGATTCCACAGCCACCGCTCTCAGCCACTGTGGCTTCTCCCCATCCAGAAACTTCACCAGCAGAGACAAGAAGATCTCACACTCAGTCACCTGCAAAACAAACACAGACTTATGAAAGACGTTTGGCGAGCTTTGTCCTGTAACTGGAAGCTGTCCTGAAAATCCTTGAGTCCTTCTGGGCTTTGATGAAGCTATTCTGCGGCTTAACAAGCTTCTTGACTGAGGTGGGCAAAAGACAAATTTCCCTTTCAAGGACTGATAGAAGATCACTAAATAAAAACAGCTGCAATGCTTAATTATTTAGCTGCACTTAAGCTCATTAAAGTGCCTGAAGCAGAACTAAGACAAAACTACTACTACACTAATCCAGTGCTAATCAGAGCAGATCAAATAAGTGTATCAGCGATGTGCTGGAGAAAATCCCTTCCTCAGGAAGCATCAGGCAATAGTTCTGGCCAGTCGACCATCACTGCAGACTGGTCCCTTACCAGTAAGCTGTAGAAGTGTTTGATGAGGACCGAGACCACACGCAGGAGCCTCATGCAGATGGGAAAGTAAGGTTTCTCCACAGGTGCTGGTGAGGCGGCGCTGCTGCTGCCCTGCCGGAACTTGATGTTGGGGGAAAAGAGCTTGATGACGAGGGGACACACACGTTCTTTCAGCAGGAAGCTGAACTCCTGGTGCTGGGTAAGAAACAGAGAGAGAGAGTGGGACACTGGGATCAGATCCATACCTGTCCACCCTCCTGTTTTTCCTGACATCCTCTGGAACTTCATCTTCCTCACACTTACATATTTTCCCATAAATCCCCTGTATTTTCAACAAAAATCGTAGGCATAGTCCACTGGGCCTATTTGATTGCTGCATTTCCCTCCCTTCGAAAGCAAAAGAAAGAGCAGATGCTGCACTCAAAGCAGACTTTAGCAGTGAAGTTGACTAGTGGCAGTAAATGTACAAGTAACAGCTTGCCCATGAATAAATACTGCCGAAGAAGCTCAAGAAGTCCCTGTGTCTTGTCTTAAAGTGAAGGGACAGCATGTGTGAATACAAACTCAACAAAAAAAATAAATTCAGAGTCTAAATAAATGCTTCAGGTTGCGTTTACGCACTTGAGTCGTAGCTAAAATGTGAGCCTGCGAGTGATGTAGAGTAATGAAGAGCGATGTCAAAGTCATGCTTTTTGTCAACAGATTTTAGTGTATGACATGGAGGGAAAATCTATGTGAGCTTAATGTAGGAACTGTGTAACCCAATCCTTGATTTGTATGGATATTTTAAAACAAGTGGATGTCTAGTGGCGATCTTAGAGAAATATACTTCTCTGGGGGTTTGCATCTGTGCTACCTCTAAATTCTGTATCTAAAAAGTGCCATAATATGTGAGGCTGCATGTACCTGTAGGAATACCCCAGGGAAATCATTAAGAACAGACTCCAGCAGCTCCAGGCCGAATGTCCGGGTCATCTCTGTCATCCCCACCAGCCAGTAGGGGGCGTCAGCATTCACCAGCTGGCACAAGTCCTGCAGGGGGAAGGTGCACAACAGCACATTTGAAACAATGGAGTGTTATGTCCTGCACACATCACAGTGGCTGACACAGTGCAGTCACTGAGCTCTGCATGATCACACAAAAGTGCAGTGTGGGCGAGGAATGACATGAGACTTTGAGACAAGGGAGCTTTGAATCACTTCTGGCTAATTTCACTTCACTGAAAAGATGAAAGCAGTTTCTAACTTATTTTCAGCTTCAAAACTCAAGGTTATGAGGCTGGTAATTACAGTAGTTTCCAGCTGTTGGCACTATTTCGATTTCTTGTCTCTGGCCCAGAAATGATGAGATCATGAGCCACGTATAAAATCCAACTTGCTCCAAAGGTTTCACCCCAGGCCACTGAGTAGAAGGCTGCCGCCCCCTGGTGGACATACCTGGAACAGCATGTATGCATCTTTTGCACTGGGCCTCAGAGTACTAACAGACCGCCTGTTGGTGTTTCCCTGGACAGGAGGAGGCTGCTCAACAATGCCTGCAACAGGAAGTACAATTTAGATTTTAAGCATTTAAGGAACTCATTGAGAGCAGAACAGTACATAGATTTATTACTACCTGTTTGTACTCATCACAGTATATATATTTATTTTACCACCTGTTTGGAAGTTGTTTATCCATCATAGCATACCACAAACAGTTTATGCTGGACTTTTTTACTCCTTTTAATGCTGTGGGTAGCACCACTTGGCCAGATGTGCCAATTAATGTCATTCTTGCAAGTTCGTATATTCTATTTAATCCTATAGTTTAGCTGCTGCACTATGTTGTGAGTCTAATTAGACTTTACACAAGTGACTTTTTAGCATATTTGTCTGTTCATTGTTGAAGAGAGCCTGAGATCTAAGAATTTCATTGCCAACAACAATTAAGTTGATGAGGCAAATGTTTAGTAAAACTGGCTGAAACATAAAGGGGGTAAAAAGATACTACTAGATAAATAATTTTCTTCAAGACAGCCTCTATTGGAAGTCTAACAGGTAACTCTCTGTCGCTTACTCTGTTACTCTAGACAGCAGCAATATTTACCTTTTATAAAGAAAAGTTTATGTTTGCTGTTGGGCTCTGATCTTGGCAGTAAGAACTTTTGAGCTCGACTCTTCATGAATCCTACATATCACCTGTAAATTATTCTTTAGTCTCACATAGTCAGACATGGGCACGTTCTGCTACAATGGAAAAAATGCCCTGCCTTGCTTCATTTCTTTAAACCAATCACAAACATCTGCAACAGTGCTGCTGCAAAATGGTGTCGAGGGGGAACTTGTTTTGATGGAACACATGCACATCTGGAGGCGAGCCCTGACATTAAAATGACTACATCGCTGCAAAAGAAAAGGTAACAGCTGTTAGCTTTGCCTTTTTTAGTATGTAGGTTGCAGCTTCGAAGTTGTTCTTTTTCCCAGGGCTGCAATACTGCTTCAAACAAGTGACTAATTATTCTGTATTCTCTATCCAGACACCATAAGTAATGTCTCATAATGTCTCATGAACAGATGATGAATCTTCTGTGAGATCAAACATCACATTTCTATGTGAAAAACTTTGCAGCTTCCATCACTATATGGTCTATAGCAGGGGTGGGCAATTATTTTTCATAGGGGGCCACATGAGAAATTGATCAGGATGCCGTGAGCCAGACACAAATGTTATAAGGTCCTAATAATGGCCAAATCAATGGAATGGTCAGATAAACATAGCACTGACCCCTTTCAAAATAAAGGTTTTTAATGGTAAGCAAAATGCAACTGACTGTCTTTGCATGATTTTAAATTTTTTGGTATTTCCATGAAGGCCTTGCGGGCCACATGAAACCTTTGATTGGACCGCATCTGGCCCCCGGGCCGCATTTTGCCCAGGTCTGGTCTATAGCCATTTCCCTCAGATTGCACAAACACCCTCTGACCTTTGAAACGCTCGTCCTCAGCTACCATCCTCTCAAAGACGACAGTGACGACTTGTCTGACGGTGGCAGCTGCTGTGTTGTTAGTGATGTTGTCCTTGGTGAAGTGCAGACGGAAACACAGCACAATGGCCTGGGTCGGGACAGATCATAAAAGTATTATGCAGCATATGCACGTACATGTATAAATATTGTATGAACTGAACCTTAATGAGTTACTAGTGGACATCATTTGGTTATGACGGTGCACAAACTAGAGCAAGATACCACAACACATGCACTCATGGGTATAATAAAACATTACAGTGACAATTCAATAATGGATGTAAGATGACTCGCTTAGAAATAGAAATGAGCCCACTTATTAATACAAGGGAGTAGTCCAAACAGTTTGTGTGATATGTTGTTCTTGTACCTTGGAAAGGACTTCATCATGTACGACTGTGTTGGTGGTTAGCAGGACCAGGACCGTCTGTAAGAGTTTCAGCTCCTCCAAACCATTTTCCATCAGCTGCCACAACATGTTGATGATGTTCCCTGCAGCTGCCTGTCATGTACACACAAACACATTAAATGATACATTTCTCTTTATCAAATCTTAGCATATTACTGATCATGACCACATACAGATGAAGTTCAACTCAGGAAGCAGTATCAGTGTTGTTAGATTATGAGAAGTGAGAGGTTCAGCCTGAGGTCACACAACCCTAAACTAAACACAAGCACAGAAACGCACACTTGTGGGGGCCAGCTGGTGCTGCCTGCTTGGAGGTCACAACGTCATAAGAGTTCAATAACACCAAATCTAGCTGCCAGTTAATGTTATGTCACTTGATGCTCACAGTAAGTGACACAGCATGTCCTTTCTTGGGTCAAACAGTCTAAAATACAACTAACCATCACGCAAACCCCTCTGAGCTCTGCTCTTTTGTAGACTGGTGGCTGGAGTCACCAGAGGACTCATTACTTAAAATAAATGGAAAATAAGAAACATGTTAATGTCCAGTTTGCAACTGTTTGGTTCAAGTACACAAAAGGACTGCAACTAACAATATTAATTATTGTTTGGATCAATACATAAATTATTTAGTCTATAAAGTATCACAAAAAATCCTTATGATAAGAAATATGCAAAGAAAATAAGCAAATTCTCACATTTAAGATGCTGGAACCAGCAATGTATTTTTGCCTGACTGGCTTAACTAATTGCTTGATTATCAATTTGCTGTCTTATCTTCTGTCTAATTCTATTTGTTTCAGCTCTAAATCCACAGCTACACGTGAGACACTGCTGTAGTGTCCCGCATGGAATAAAAGACAAAAGAAAAAAGAAAGTCAGAATTCTCTGATTCCGTCTTCTTAAATGTACATTTCATTTTGTTTCTTTAGCTTTCTATGACAGTGAACTTAATATCTTTGGGTCTTTGGGTTGTTGACAAAACGAGACAATTGAGGACATCGTCCTTATCGATATTCTTATTGATAGTGCTTGGCATAAATTTGTGCAAAAAATAAAAACATGAGATGAAAACATGTGAAAGGATTTAACAGTTATTTTATTATTACTTGTCTGCAGAGATAACAAGTTAAATTATTTCCCGAGTTATTTCATTTAGCTGCATTTTCAATAAATTTAGTAAAGTGATCCAACACTTTTGAACATTTTGCCCAGTCAGCTGTTTATGTAACAATACATAAATACTGATTGCAATATCATTTGTCCAGGAACTTATCAATATTTTGAGATTTTGAAAAAAATATTCAATTGCAATTATATTGACTGATATTGCAATTGTGATATGATTTGAGATATTAGAGGGAATTAGAATCATACATTATTGTCAATTTAATTGAAAAACATATTAAAATGATTATTATTTGCAGAGGTTTGTTCCCAGATTTGGAAATGTCAACAGTTTTGTTCCTGGGGTGTTGGACATGACCAAAAGCTCTCATAGGTGCGCAATCAATAAGAGGCAATTCTGTCTCTGTTCTGTCCTATTACAACATTTTCTTTCAAGACATCTGAACAGCTCCCTCTCCTTCCCCGAGGAAACAAAATGACATTAACTGTCACCCCATTCTCTCTACATGATAAAGTATCTGACTCGGTTGTCTCCAGTGACACTTTAAGAATCAATACCGAGGTTTTGTCTAGTGAGGCCCTCGGCTAGCTTTTAGACCCTGCAGTTCAGAGTTGCTGATGAAGTAAAGTGCTGCTGGCAAGAGGAAAAGAGAGGAGTTAGAATGTTCAATGGATCAGAAAATGTGTGTGGTGCAGAGCATGTGAAGTCTTAAGATGTTTGTTGGAAGCAACAATGTGATAACAGCCACTCAGAGACGAGGATAAGGAACTCTGACAGGGCAGTAAAAAAGGAAACAAAGACTAAATTCTATCTTAAAAGGCCAAGAGAAATTCCCCAAACTTCAGACTTGCAGAGAAAATCTGCCTTACACACTCCTCTTAGCTGCTTTTGAACAAAGCACAGATCCGCCACCCACTCAAGTAGGCAACAATATCATTCAGTTTATTACAGTCAGTATCTGTGAGGTGTGAAGATATGCAACGGTATTGAACTGATGTGGATTAGTGTTGAAACGATGAGTTGACAGTTGACATAAAACAAATGAACAGATTTGATAATCATGGTAATTTATACAGCAAAAATGGCAAACAACAGCTGGTTCCAGCCTCTGAAATGTGAGGATTATCTGCTTTTACCTTTTTTTTTTATACAGTAGTGAATGAAATATCTTCAGGGTTGCAACTAACAATTATTTCCACTGTTAATTACCCTGTTTCAATAACTGACTAGTTGTTTGGTCTATAAAATGTTAGAAAATGGTGAAAAATGTTGATCAGTGTTTTCCAAAGCCCAAAATGACGTCCTAAAATGTCTCGTTTTGTCCACAACCAAAAGATATTCAGTTTACTGTCAGAGAGGAGTAAAGAAATAACAGAAAATATTTACATTTAAGAAGCTGAAATCAGAGAATTTAGACGTGTTAGTCTTAAAAATGAAATCAAAGCAATTAAACCATTATTAAAATAGTTGCAGACTAATTTAATAATCGATGTAACTCTAGTTCGGACCATTGTTCAGACAAAGCAAGCAATGCTTGCAAGCAAGCAATGCAATTTTTTTAGTTTATCAATTAAACCGAAAAACAACTAACAGATGACTTAATAATTATTTTTATTAGTGAATTTATGATTGAATTGCTTTGTCTATAAAGTGTCAAAAATTGTGAAAAATGCTCATCACAATTTCCTAAAGTCTTCAAGTTGCATCTTTTGTCAAATCAACCATCCAAAACCCGAAGACTCTTCATTTACTGACATAGATGACAAACAAAAGATGAAAATCTTTACATTTATGAAGCTGGAACCTGCAACATTGTTTGACAATTATCAAAATAGTTGGTCAACTAATCATTGCAGCTCTGATAAATGGACTAAAAAGAGGGAAAAGAGTGTTTAAAGAGTTGATAAAAAAAAATAAATAAATAATACCGAGTAGCCTGCCATGTTACACTCGTCTTACGAGTAGCTTCACTCTGGCAGTGTGGAGCATTTAAGACTCTCCCACCAAATGCAGAGCCTTTGAAACCTATGTTAACCTAATTAAATAAACGCCTGACATCAAAATGTAGAAAGCATGGGATGGCTCAATCAGCTTTTAATAACTGTCTTTTACGGTGTATTAACGAGGCAGTTGTGCAGCAGCTGCAGGGTGCCAGCTTTGAAACGGCTCTGATCACAGGTCTGACTCCAGCTGGGTTATTTCAGAGGTTCAAAATCCTCTTCACTCATCATAGAAGCTTATATTAAAATACATTTATGTTCAAGAAATTAATACAGTCTCCCATTTTCTGAGATGGGTACCTTCAGGGCTTTTTAACTGTCGTTGCGCACGAGGATCATGATCATGTGCACACGAGGATCATGTGCAAAGACTAAAAGATGGACGACTACAGGACAGAATGAGCAGTGGAAGAGGACAGGGGGGTTGGGAGCCTTTCAGATGTAGCCACCAGTGAGTGACAGGAATACATTTAGATTAACCAGTCTAATATTTACATTGTCTGATTGGGTATTGATGAGTTGCATTGATTCCTGTATTGATCTGAATGAATTACCCCACAGGGTATTAGAAAGGATGTGCCTAGGGTGGTGGGTGAACTTCAATTTGCAGACGTGTGTGTATACCAAATGCGCAGGAACAATGATGTCTTTATTAACATGCATTTATTTGGTGGCTGGTGAATTGGCAGGTAGTCCTGTATTAATTGTGACAGCCCATAATATCTTAACAAAGTCTCCAATACAAAAACAAACGGCTCACTATTTAAGTGATCAAGAGGTGATCATGACCTCAAGCACTCAAAAAACCTGAGAAAGAGAAACGTTCTCTATGCTCAGGTGCTTTAGAAATGTGTTTTCTTAATAGCTACATGGGAAAAACACAAGGACGTGTGTATTGACTCTGCACTCTTTTGACTTGGAGATGATGATCACTTTCTGTTGTTGTAATGACGTAGAGTGACACAAGGTGATGAATCGAGACGAGAGCAGCGACCTCTTATTGATTCCACTTGTTAAAATCAGCTTACCAAAGGGGAAATGTAGGTGAGGAAATGGAGCCTGGAGTCTTATTTGAGGTATACCAAGATATTTCTGTTTTTATATCTCTAACATTCAACTGGCCTGATATTAATTAGGAATAACACTGATCTAGAAGGGCTAGAAAGTGTTATTTTTCCAATACACAATGCCATTTTACTTAGAGTTGCAACTAACGATTATTTCTATTAATTTCTCTTTGTTTTCTCAATTAATTGATAAATTGTTTGGTCTATAAAGTGTCAAAAATGTTGAAAAAGCCAAGCCAAGGGGCAATTCATTCATTCAGATCAATACAGGAATCGATGCAACTTATCAATACCCAATCAGACAATGTTTTGCCTACAGCCCAAAGATATTCAAGTTTACTGTCATAAAGGAGTAAAGAAACCAGAAAATATTCTAATTTAAGAAGTTATTGGTCAAACAACTTATCAATTAATCGAGAAAACGATTGACAGATTGATCGATGATGAAGTCCAGTTGCCCACAACAACCCTCAGTGAATACCATGACCTGGATGACTAAGAATCTTCACGGAGATGGAAATAATCATTAGTTGCAGTCCTACTGGCCAAATAGCGAATTTTACCAGCTTTTGACAGGTTCTTATGCCCTGATTGGTATAATATATTTTTTTTAAATCATATTGCTCCTCTTTGATTAGGTTTATAATTTTTTTTGTATGCATGTATCTCAACTCCGAACATAAGTCTTGGTGTGGTGCATGTATGCGTCAGCATTTCAAATATCAGGCTAGCTCATGGTCCTCACCTCAGATACCACCTCATGGGACATGAGTCTCTGGATGGCAGCCAGACACAGCTGGGTGATCTTTGGCTCTTTGGTGCCACAGCCCATCAGGAAAGGCTGCACGACCTCTGAGCTGTTCTCCTTCAGAGCTGCAGGGAAAGGACAGAGATAAAGCTAAATGTCACTGTAGATTTTTGAGAGTTTTGTACAGATGCTTCAAATTTGGTTGGGGTGGGGGATGAACAGTACAAAGACACTGTCAGTAGATTTACTTAAATGATTTAGAATGTATTAAAATATAAGTCATGGCTGCATAAAACACAGCATGCTGTTTGAAGAATCCAAATTAAAGCTTGTTAATATCAACTGAGGCCTTTGGTGTATTATTTAATACTGGTACTGCAGAGGAAGCGTTGAAGGACAAATACTGTACCGAGGCATAAAGGCATAGAGTCAGTGGTCAGAACTACAGACTAAAATAACAGAAAGAGCACATTCTGTCTAACTTTAAACAACCACTTGAGGAAGCTCCAGATTGCTTAATTATTAATCCAAGGTTAGGTTATGAAAAACTTTCTAAAAATTCTAAAACGAGGAATGGGTTTTTATCATGGAATTTTTTATGTCACAACAACATGTAAAATAATTTAAATGAAAGCGTGGCCCTGGTACATCTGTGCTGTCTAATAATAGCAGTCAGCGAGTGCTGTGCATTCAGCTACCTGCATCATTTTCACCTTTATTACATTGGATTTAGTTTCTTCGATTATATAGCCTGCACAAACGAGTTTGACAGTTCAATCTTTTTGTAACACCTCATTATGCTGCTGTGACAACTAACAAATCCATTCTGGATACAGACAAATGAATTCTTCTGTAGTGAGTTGGTGTACAGTTTACAGTTCATAGAGGGCCAGCGGGCAGTCAACAGTGGAACTCGGAAAATCCCGACTATGTGTCAACTCTGCAAATGTTACTAAATGCTGGACTTTTGTTTTATCGAGACAGCATAGAAACATTTTCCTATTCACATGTTTAGAGACCAGACACATTTGAAAGTGCTTTGTAGTGAAATCAGAACATGCAGATATCTAATCAGCTATATGGATTCAATCTTGGCAACTTGCAAATAAAGCTGAGGGACGTGCACATGACTCGTTACAGGCCATAAATAAAAAAGTGGAAATACAGTGGATGATATTCCATCTGTGTCTTGTATACAACCTATAGTATCATGTTAATATAAAAACATTAATATCGTTTCCTTCCATTTTTATTCATGAGATTGTTAACATTTAAGGGGACCTATTATGCTTTTTCTTATTTTCTACAATATGTATAAAGTAACTATATTCGATTTTCATAGAAAACATGACCAAAGCATCAAATAATGATGTATATATACGTAATTCCTGCTCTCTAAACGCTTAGGCTTCAGATTGCTCTAAATGCAACATTTTCAATGCTTTTTTTCTACTTTTGACGACCGTCTGATGTTAGCACATTGTGTATTTCTTTGTATGGTCATCCACTATATGCACAGCACAGCGTGCATAACACACCAACCCACACAGACTCCTTTCATTCAGGCTCTGCCCAGGATTATATTCATGGTCAATTCGTCTCACAGGAACTGCTGTTTCAGTTGCAAAGGAAAGTTACATATTTTGTGGTTTTCCCTGTGAAGTCATGCTGCTGCTAAACTCTCTGTGTCTAATGGATGGGTATCTTCACTTGTTGCTAATATAGCTAACTGCCACTGCTAGTTAGCCATGCACCCCCCTGATGTTTCAGCCCCGGGTCTGGGCAGAGTCAGCTGCATGGCTAACTGAGCTAAACAGCAGCTACCAGCTAAAGTAGCTAACCACTAACAACCAGTAAACCTTTGTCCATTAGGAAACTCCACTTAAGTTGAGGCAGAGCAGCCAGAGGACACAGGGAAAAACAGTAAATATTTCCTCCATAAAATTTGATCCAGTTCCACCAAAATCAGTAAAAAAAACAGTTAAACTATGAAAACTACGTGCTTATGTACAGTAGTCAGTTCCCAGAAGGACTTCCTCTACCGATTTTCCAATCTGATTCTTGTCTCATTTGTGATCTTGATCAAATTCAGTGCCCCCCGTTTTCCATGCCAAGACAGCGCAGAGGAGCATTGGGTGGTGTAGTCTCACATTGCCTGTCCCATTACTGAGCTAACGAGCTAGCTAGTGGCTAAAGTAGCTGCTTACAACATGCAAAACCTGTCTGGCAATCAGACTTCTGTAGCAGAAATTCCCAAAAGTTGAGGCAGAGCAGCCGGAGGATATCATCTCTTATATATCTTCTCCATGAAATAGAATCTAGTTTCACCAAAATCAATGCATACAGTTGTGTTTTTGCACAGTAATCAGTGATGCCTGGCAGCCTACACTCTGCACTGTGGTGAATGTCTTTGCGGTGCCCACAAGCATGGGCCCTCCACATCTGCAGCTGAGAAGATGCCCAATCAGAAGAAAGTGGGCTTTTAGGCAGAGGGGCCTTAAGAAGACAGCAGCTAAAATGGCCTGTTTCAGACAGAGGGTAAATAGAGGGCCTGCATAAAAGGCCAGTAAATGATAAATAAGAATGTTCATGAACTATGAATCAAAGCAAAGTTACTCAAGTGGACTCCCAGAATGAATATATAGAGCTGGAAATAAGCATAATAGGTCCTCTCTAATTAACAAAACACTGTGAATAAAGTGGTGTAAATATAACAAAGTTAGAGTTTAAATAAAGATAATCAAAAGCCAACTGAAAAGAGACAAAGCAAGGGAATAATACCAAGAATAACTTCATTAACATAATCAAATTAAACTTAAATAACTTAAACAGATACAATATTCTGTGGAAGAATCAATGATTTTCAAATTATAGTGAAGTGGTCCCTGTGACAAGGTGGCAGCTCGATATCTCAGTTGTGGTAAACCACCACCGTTCTCACTTTCTCACTCACCTGCCAGTATGTCTGTATTCCTGGCTGCAATGGTCTTGATCTTCACAATGCCAGACTCTGCGGCCTAGGGGGCAAAAAGAAGAGAGAGGACATTTACATGCCATGTAACATGTATCAAAAAGGTGCTGATGGTGCAGCACCACAGCATTACCAGAGGTAGACACAATGTCTTGTTGTGATGGCCACAGGAGACAAACTGCTAGGCCTGGCTGTAGAAAGACAGAAGGAGGGCTGGTGAATCTGTTGAGAATGAGCTTCAACCTCAGAGGGATGTGCTAGTAGGAAGTGATTTCCCCAGTGAGGTGTCTGGCAGGGGCGGTAAGATATGGAAAGGGGGTGGAAGGAGGAATGTCAAGACAGAGAAAGGGCAGGAAGGGGGAATGACACGGAGACAGATTAAATGTGAGTCGGTCTGTGTCTCTGTGAGAGAAACAGCGATACTGAGCATTTAACAGTGAAAATGGATGCTATTCTTATCTTTCCACAACAATTGCAAGCCA
Organism: Lutjanus campechanus; assembly: GCA_027495735.1. Taxonomy (NCBI): domain Eukaryota; kingdom Metazoa; phylum Chordata; class Actinopteri; order Lutjaniformes; family Lutjanidae; genus Lutjanus; species Lutjanus campechanus. The sequence continues at coordinate 29,936 of JAJHUR010091912.1, read as the reverse complement.
CTGAAAGCTTGTCAAAATATTCTCTCCTTCTGTCCAACCTCTGCTCCAGCTCTCACCAGCTTCCTCCTCCATCACTTCCCTTCCCCCTCTCACCATTTCTTCCTTTTCTCAATTTCCTTCACTAGCCAATATCATCTTCTCATATTCTAACTTTTTTTTGTCATAACCACAAAAAAACAGTGCAGCAAAAAAACCTGTTTTCAGTTCCAATCTGATTACGACATCTGAATTTGGATATCTGCCAATATTGATACTATACTGAAACTAGCACTCCTTTTTTCTTGATATTTATGATTTACAGGGTGTCCACAAAGTCTCTTCACAATTTAAAAAATATATTACAAAAGCAATTGATGAGATATGTTAATCAGATTTGTTCTATGTACTCAGTGGTTATCAAAGTTTTTAATCACATTGCATTTGTGTATTTCAGGTACCCTGTTGATGAAATAGGTTCTGTTAAATAAACCCCTAAAAAACGGCTACTCCTCAAGAAAAGGCACAACGTGTATCGCGGTTTATTTAAACAAAATATACGGATACGCAGACTCAGCGAAATTACAGGATTAAGTATGGAAGACATCCACCGTCACATCCGTCAATTCGTGCAAAAGATCCCTGATGCCATTGCCACCACTGATGAGGCTATGCTACAGCGAACATGGCAAGAAATGGAGTACCGTCTTGATGTGCTTCGTGCAACTAATGGTGCCCACATAGAGGTGTTTTAAAACCATCAATATCTACTTTTCATTTTGTAATAATTTCCACAGATTTGTCTATTCACTTGCTTTTGTAATAAATTTGTTAAAATGTAAAGAGACTTTATGGACACCCTGTATTATTATTATTAGTAGTAATAGTTGTAGTAGCAGTAGTATTAGAAGTAAAATTACATGAATTAAATTATGAGTCTGAAACTGAACTTCAGTCTGGAAAGCTTGTTTAGTTTCTGCTATGTAGCTTTGTGATAGTGTCCTTCAAGCATTGTGGGGTGCTGTAGGATTCTAGCTTATGAGGTTCACATGTGTAGTGGACAAGCTGAGAGATGACTCTCATTTGTATAATGTCCCATGGTGCACTCTTGAGAGATTATATTTTATACTCCAAAATGCAAATATTACTCTTTGTTAGTCTTTGTAATGTGTTTTTCAGGTGTTTGTAGGGTGTTTGTTCAGAACATGGTGATTTATGTTAGAAATTGTAAGTTTTGTGCTGGTTTATTGTTTCACCAGGAGTGAGGTGGCCTAATACATTTATTAACTCCAGGTATATGGATAAGCTTTGCGAGTGCGACATGCCTACCCGTTCAATGCCTTACATCAAGATCAGCCCCCGATACTGTTACTGAATCAGATCGGTCCCACCTCTACAGACACAACTGTACTGCTATTTTGCAGACTGACAGACCATAATTACACCACATATCTCCTTTATCAATCATCTCAATGAGCATGTTTCTTTTGGCAACCTGATGCTGAGGTAACCACCAGCCTTTAAGCCCACACATGGCAACAAAGAGGCACATGGTGAACAAAGGCAATCAGTCTTATTTAAAGCTTTTAAATCACTGTTGTTCTTCAATGGAAAATGAAGCAACAATAAGTTTTATATATTCAAAAACTTACATATTGCAGCTTTTAATCACAATATCTGGCACATCACTGGAGCACATACCACACATTGGTGGTAGCAGCAACATTCCTCAACTGAGCAAACAGTAAATAGGCCTACATTACCTTGATGCATTTTTCATAAAGCCACTGCATGATCTGACTACATCCCAAGCGTGCATGTGTTACAAATGACTTAACTCCCTTCTCAAAACCATCATCATTCTTTATTCTCTGCAGCCACAGAAATACAGTATCATTTTCTTTGAGTGACGCTGAAGTGAAACATGGTTTTAAACTAGTGAAAAAGGCAAAAAATAACATTCTACCATACTCAAGCACAATATAATAACATAATCATACTAATTTAGAGGAGACGCCCTCGATGGGGAGAAATAATGATTACCTCTTATGCAGGAGTGGCTGAAATATTTAGCAAACAACATGATTGGATCACTTGAACAGCCACAAGGTCGAGCCACTTAGAAGTCAACAATTCATAACCTGCTCAACAGGCAGTTACCAAGCAACTGTTGGTTAGCATTTTGGCCTGTTAATACAAACTGTGAACTGGCCTTGTACCACGCAGGAACTTAAAAAGTTAATCTTCAAAAAATGCTAGTCTCCCTCTTCTCCTTTGTTCCTCTGATGGAGCCGGAGGTCTTTACAGGGCAAAGAGGAGAACACAGGGAGCTTTTTTAGTCACAAATAATTACAACCATGGCTGTGGCTACTTTTGATATTGCCAGAGGCTGAGACCATAATACACTGTACCTATGACGGATAACTGAATAGACAAGTGCTAGAACTACAAAGTCTGGGGTAGTTTTTAAAGAGACAAACATCAAAAACTATATTTCCAGCTTTACAGTTAAAGCCTGGGCAATGTTTTCTACATGCATTGGTCATTTAAATTTAGACCTAAGTTACAGGTGTGATCTGATGAACTTAGGACCGCCACAATGAGTTGATTGACAGAAAATAAATAGTAAACAATTCTGAAGGAAAAATACTAAACTTTCGTTGGGTATTTGCCAGAACCTCAAACTACAGTTGCTGCTCTTGTCAACTTAATATCATTGTTTGGGTTCTGAACTGTTGGTTTTAAAGCTACTACAAGGAACTTTTCGGTTCTGTTGCAACTTGAAAATATAGCATAAAAATACGTTTATCTGAATAAAAATCTCCCCCCCACTTCCTTTGAACTGGCTAATGTACTATTCAATGTGACTTTTGACTATGAAAACTTTCAGGAATGGGAATATTTCCTGGTTTCTTAACTCCTATATGACGGTGACTCTCTTCTATATGATTAACTATCTTTAGGTTTTGGGCAAAACAATACATTTGAGGATGTCACCTTGGGCTTTGGGGAACTGATGAACATTTTTCAACATTTTCTGACATTATACAGATCAAACAACTCAACTAATCAAGAAAATAAATGACAATTAATTGATGATGAAAATAATCGTGAGTTGCAGCATTGTATTGAAAATAATTGCTTGCTGCAGTCCAAGGTAAGTTGTGTTTTATTAACTGTTGGTTTTCAAAGATCTTTACACTTGTGAACCTGCGATGCTCTATCAGGGCCTTTATTCCACAACATGACCTAACTGCACGCCGTGCTACGGCTGTCAATCTAATCAACTGGAATGAGTCATGCAGAAATTGTGCAGCCTGTGGTCCAAGGCCAGTGAGAAACATGAGCTTGTTTTCTCCAATCACCAAGTTTGTCCTTCGAATACCTCTGATGAGAGCAGAGCTTTGTGCTTATCAAAAGGTCTGGTTTTGCCAAAGTGGCAATGCATTTAGAAAGAGAGTCCACACTGACGGAACAATAGAGCTGAGGAAGTATTGAAGGTATTAATCAAGAAATTTGGCCCTCAGATGATGTTAAATGATAATAGTGGATGTTAGGGAGGTGATTTAACAAGATAATAACCTCTGCGATTTGAGCCCGATGATGATGGGGCACAAAGGTGTCATCTCGAAAAATAATCTCTGCACAACTCATCAAACTCATGTTTTCTTCCATTACTGTAGAATCTGTGTTAGTTAAACGTAACCAGTAAACCCACAGATAACTCTAATTAGAAGCATGTTTTTTTCAGCCTTGAGTGGAAAGATGATGTCCATCTTAAAAACAATGACAATAAATCACCACGTGGGAAAAAAAAGGTAACATTTTTGTGCATAAAACCTTGCAGATCTTCACAATAAAAATCTTTACTGGCCTTCTTGATGGAGGTCAAGGTTGAATGAGAACACTGAAATAAAAATAATTTCCCGCCTACATCCTCAGAGAAAGTGCTGTTTAAGCTTTCTGTTTTATTGTAGTTAGCTGCAGACCTCATTTCTCTATGAAAACTTTAAGCACTATGAGGTTACCACCATGTGGAGGGAAATGCCTCTGGCCCAATAATGTCATAGTAACAGAAAGAAGAAATTTAACCCCTATCCATTCCTTACGTTATCTTTTCATCAGTCTTTGTGAAAAGCTGAAACTAGTTCATGGAGTTACATGTATACAGTACTACTCTTCTGGATAGTAAAATTTGATCAAAGATATAGTAATGATTCAGTTGCTGGCATTCAACAGCCTAACCATTAGATTTCAACATATGACTTTTATCCACTAACATGTTGTAAAGGCCTCATGGTTGCTTCCTCTAGTTGTTGATCATAGTTGGTAATATATTAATATTTTCTAGCTTTATATCCTGCTGCAGCTTCAATGTGGCTTGAAGTGTGTTTACTACAGCTGGATATCAAACCTCAGCGCTTCTTCAGTACAAAACCAAAATGTGTCAAAGGTGTCGGGTATAAAAAAGTTTAGGAAATCAGAACTGCACTAGTCAGCTTCTTAGATTTGTTTACTTACCAGTTGATTTGATATTTCTTAATCTAGATCATAACTTTATAATTTTAGACTACTTTTTGGTCTTGTAAGTTCTTGTAGGGCTGTTTGTGTAGAGATGAAATGATATGAAAATTTCATATCACGATTATAGTTAAGGTTGTGCCAATACCAATACCAGTATCAGAAAATACCTCAAATACTGCCAACAATGCTGATATCTACAGTATATCAGTGAGTATGAATGTCTATGCACTGATCCAGTACCATGTAATTTATTAGCCACAAAATATGACCCTAATACTTCCCAGCAGTGTCCTGTACTGATACATTGAAATCATTTCAGCAGGTTTCATATTGAAAACCTCTTCATGATTTGAAACGGCATCATGTCCTTTTCAATGCAAGTGTTTTCACTGATGCAAAATAAACCAATGTTGCTGCTGCATCTGCATCTGGGGGACTGTTACCAACTGGTTGATGCTGGACAGTATTTACCAGAACTTTTTCAAAGTCACCTAATCAGACATGGTTTTAATGGTGAGTAAAATTTGAAATGTAATATTAATCCTCAGGAATCCAAGATCCCTCAGTCGAATGAGATTTTTCAAGTCGAGTTCCAAGAACAGGATAAAATGCACGAAACCTTACAAAAACACAGGAATAAGATTTCAATGTGGTATTATAAATGAGGGGAATCATAAATAGAATTTCCTATTAGCTGGCGCGCTCATTAAAAAAAATTCATGTGTCAAGATGTGCTGGTGGTTTACTGGTGAGAGATGGTGAAACAAGTGGTTGATAAACAAGTTTCTGCTCTTGTTTTTTTTAGCTGTGTCATCGCACACAGAGCAATGCAACATGAAAGGCTGTAATTTTTATAACCCGAGGCCAAAAATCACTACAAAGCACAGAACTAACTAAACTAACTATACTGAAGAATTATTGTGTCACGTTTAATCCAGGGCTGCAGCGTCTATAAAATGTCAGAAAATAGTGAAAAATGTCAGTTCCAGTGTTTGTTTTTTTTAGGTCCAAGGTGTCTTTCAATGTTTTGTTCATCAGTCAGAAAACCAAAGAGATTCATTTTAATATGATAACAAATGGAGAAAGCAGGAAATCTCCATATTTAAGAGGCTAAAACAGCATTTTTCTTACATTTTTGGATGAAAAATGAGTTGCTAGATTTATTAGGCCCATATGGCATTTCACCTGCCCCAGGCAACTGAGCAATCCTTATTGTTGAGCCCTGCATTTTTACCATTTAGGTCATTCGATCTCACCCTGTAATGATGTATAGTATATTAATCTTTTAGTATTTACCATGCTAATATTTTAGCATGCTATGAATGCAAACAATTCAGCCAAAATACTCAGGAATGTCTGTGGAGGATGTATATATAGTCCTGGACGAAGGTGATTTTTAAAATCCCATCACCCAGTTAAAAGGCACATTAAATACTAGTCTCTGCTGTAGAAATGATGTCAGGACCAGGCCGTCTCAGGAAGTGCTCAGTACTTTCACTTCTCCTCCAGACTCCTTTTTTGTGTGGAGATCCTCAAAGCGGAACTGACCCACGTCTGCGTGCCAGCTCATTTCTTTGAGAAGCAACATTAGTGAAGCTCATCACAGATTGACTTCCTTAGAAACACGCTGTGAGAGTTTCAAAACTCAGCAGTTTTTGGAAACTGACTTAGCATATTATGAAAAAGGCTTATTCAGTCAGAACGTCAGTGCGATAGCGTCAGTTCACCAAATCCTCGGTCCATGTCGCTTGTTATTTCGTCTCAGCACAGCCGACATGACCCGTCTGGCAAATGAGCTGTGCTAAGCGAGCCATACAAAGGTTGCCCATAATACTTTCATTAATTCTGCAGGTTTTCCCAAGACAACCACTCGCATTTCACTGTGAGCCACATACAGCTGACAGAACCTGACTCATCCACAGAGAGAGAGCGGAGAGCCGGCTGCCTGATGTTTTCCTTTTCACCTAGGCAAAAGCAATCAGAGCACAACAAACAGCAAAAGCCCGGGTGGTTTCACTGACTGCTACTCAATGAAAGAGAGGTTCTGAGTGTGAAGCTATGATGCAGAAAAATCAATGGGACTCTTCTTGGCTCCTCTTAACCCAGAGAAACCACTGGCTGTGGTGCAATGTCACTGTGGGAGATTGGTTGGGAAATGGGGGAGGAACTGGAATGGAGACTAGCTGGGAAATGAAGACAGCGCTTCATCATTCTTCTTTTGCAATGGGGACAAAATGCTTTGCCAGTAAGTTCTGATTAATTTACTGACAAACATGACAGTAATTCATTTTAAATGTCTCAGCGGCCAAGTCATTCAAGAGTAGTAAGTGCAGAAAATGTGGGAGAAAATGTAACACAAACAAAAAGGCAGTCTTCCATAAGAAATTCAGGAGTTCTGTTAAATAAACCATAAATCTTAAAAATAAATCACATTCTCAAATAGAGTGACAGAGTGAGGAATATATTTGTGTGTTTTAACAAGGGGTGTAAATTGCAAGTTTCATCACATTATATTAGGCCTATATTCTCTGAAATCACAAAGTATGCCACCTTACAATTTTGACTTAATTCAATTCAGGGACCTGCAATCGATGTGAAATAATATCAAATGCCCACTTAACACAATCAGGTACAGAAAAAGCTGCACTGCAGTGAAGTGCAAATTCAATAAAGTTTACTTTAAATTAACTCTACACTAACAAATAAAATATGACTTAAGACATAAAATATGCCTTAACAAGAGGGACATTTGACAAAAATACAAAATTTGGCTCAATAATAAATGTCAACGTTCACAGTCATAGACGTGCCATGAGAATTTCAAAATAATGGCATATCTTAAAGATGATGACACAGATCAATGTTTTCACTTTGCATCGATGATCGTTGCTCATCAAATTGACATATTGATCCAGATCAGTGGATTGTTACACTCCTAGTCGTCACAGGAATGCAAATAATTTCAATTCACAACAGCAGCCAGGCTGAACAATTAATGGCTATCAAAGCAAAAGTGCAATATGGCCAAGTGAAATATCCAAATTGCAGAACCAGAAAAGGAAAAAATGTGTGAGAATACAGCATTATAATGAAGTTCTGTAGTGTTAAAAAGATCCCCTGGCCTACATATCTTGTTTTTCAGATGTAGGAAAATGTTTTTTGTACAGACCCCAACAAATGTCACATCATCATGATTTTAACCCTTTATTTTTCTGTAAAAATTAAAATTGTAATGCTAAAATGATTATTTCCACTAATCTTATCACATCACAATTGCAACTTCAGTCAAATAATCGCAATATGACCTTTTTTTACTGTGCAGCCCTAGCCACTAGTAATCAGCTTTTTTGTAGCGGTCTAACAATACATTGATCTGGATCGATATATTGAGTCAGTGTTCAATGATTCAATGTGATTAAAAGTAAGTGAAGCAAAAATACCAATCCATAACATCATTTTTAAGATACACCTTGATTTGGAAATGGCATGTTGTGTCACAAATGTCTCAAGCAGTTCAGTCATAAACTGTCAAATCATAATTTAGATATTGTTTTGTGAGCTGACATAAAATGTCACTGAATGTGTTAAATGGATATATGATATCATCTGATATAAACTGCAGGCCCCTGAATTGAATCAAATCAAAATCATATCATGGCAGAGTTTGTGATATCTGCAAATATTATATCATTGTCCAAAGAAAATGATATAATATTGTATCGTGATGAAACTTCTGATTTATACCCCTACTTGTTTGTAGCAAAATAACACCCCAGCAAACGTAGCCATGATGGCTCAAATTGGAAAACCTTGTTTCAATCTCAACACTATTAAGTGGAGCATGAGCGAGCTCAGGTTGTGGGAAACATCAAAGTGGCTCCCTGTGCTGCTGTGATCCCTGAGGGAAGATCTTGGTGAGGACCAGGAAACATGGGTGATAATAATAAATCAATATTGAAGGAGAAGATGCTTCATGAGGCCCTCAGGCAAGGGCTAGCAAGCAGCCTGAGACACAAGACCAGATGTATGCTTTTTATGGTCCTGCATCGCAGCCACGCAGCTCATAAAGAAGTGTCAGGCACTCGAGTCAATGGACTGAATTAGTCTGCAGTGGCAGAAGAAAAAAAAAGAAACTAGAAGCACGTGCTGAACTATGTCACTATCTCACTGTAACGTTCTCTTTAACCAAGGTGAGACCTGAGGAAAAACAAACTAAGCCAGTGTGGCCTGATATGTAGTGCCCCGCTGAGCTGGCTGACGAATATTTCCATGGCTCCAAACGCCTCACACATACAGTACAGCATTTCATTTAATGACCCATGTGACCACTGTTACATACGCAGGCAAACAGTGAGGTTGCTATACCTGGGAATTACAGGGAATTAAGGTAAAGAGGCTCTGACGGAGATGGTGTCAGTTGAATTACATAACTTTGGCAAACATTATCTGCTCTGTGTGTGTTTCAGTGAGGAGTAAATGATATAATAACATCTATTTTTCCACACAGTTTGGAAACGCAGCACATTCAAACCATGACGGAGAGTGAATGGAAGTTGTGTTTATCCAGTATCGTATGTCACCAGCCTAAAAGTCGTATGTTTATCTTTCAGCATTTAAATTAAGGCTCAAAGAAAATATAATACATTCCTGATGTAAATGAACTCTGACCAAAGTCCAAGGACGTAATAAAGAGGATTGTGTCAGTTGGGGCAAAGTCATACATGCTGAGTTGACTGTTGTCTTCTATGAGAGAATCTAACAATGCACATACACTGTAAGGCGCCCTAACATTGCTCCTCCTTATACTGTTCTATTGTCAAACTGAGCCATGATGTCACCAACACTGCTACACAACAACGCCAGTGAATAACTCCAAGAAATATGACAAAAACAAAACACTTGAATGAAATTGCTCTGGGCTGTGTCAATACTGGCAAGCTTATTGTGAAACCAACTTGCAATGTGAGATCCTAGACAGATCTGCGTAAACCAAACTCAGGTTTCCTATGACAAACATAAAGAATAACACATTTTACTGGAAATCTTTGTATGGTCCACTCATTAATTCACTACTGCAGTGTTAGTTCTCACAAATCACATAATGTTACCACATTAGTGGTATCTACCGAGCCATGCTGGTTGTTCTGGTTTTAGTTTTGGAAGTTCTGAGATCTCAATCTCTTTCTGCAGCCACCACCATTCAACAGGTTTGAATGAAAATGTGCTTGAGGGGCTCAAAGGGTATGAAAATGAGAGCAACATGTCTGGACACAATGTCACACTTACTTGGGATTCACAAACCTTAAGGTGCAAAAATGAGGAAATATATTTGAGTGTGTGTGTGTGTGCGAGAACTGACACTTGGAACTGACACAAAAGATCATACATTGTGGGGATATTTCCCTGTATGCACAGCTGAAAAACAGGGCACAAAATTAGCACCAGCCACCTTGTGGCACTTGTGGATGGTGCCAATTTAGTGTCCTGCGTTAAAATACTCAAGTGACTGGTGGTTTCTCTCACCAGCCAAAAAAACAAAACACAAAAAAACAATGGTAATCTATTGAGTGCCTGATGAAATTTGATCATGTCTGTGCCCAGCAGACATAAAATGTGACTCAACTGTACAGCATCAATTTCTTGCAATATGTGATTGCAAAGTGGGGAATAATTGGGTATTGGTATACTGGGTGAACTATACAGCTGCAACAATTAATCAGTGATTAAGTTAATCACTAACTATTTTGATAATTGATTAATGGGTTGATTTATTTTTAAGAAAAAAGTCGAAATTCCCTTATTCCAGCTTCTTGTGAATATTTTCTGGTTTCTTTACTCCTGTATGACAGTAAACTGAATAGTTTTGTGTTGTGGGCGCAACAAGACATTTGAGAACATCGTCTTGGGCTTTGGGAAACACTGATCAACATCTTTCACCATTTTCTGACATTTCAAAGGCAAGCAACATTTCTAGTAGATTTTCACATTCAAGAAGATAAAATCAGATTTTTTTCTTTAAAAAAGAACAATTAATCAATTGTCGAAACAGTAACTGTATTAATATTAGCATTAATATGAACAGTTGACAACTAATTGGTCAACTGCTGCAGCACTATATTTTATATCTTACTTGTAGTATTCCAGCTGCTCAAAACGCTGGTATTAATTTGCCCAGGTTTTACTGTCTATCTAACTACAACTGGGAGTAAATGAGAGCACGTTTTTTGTGACTTAGATTAACTAGCCTTAAAATGATCGTGCTTCCATGTAGGGCTGCAACTAACGATTATTTTCATCATTGATTAATCTGTCAATTATTTTCTCAATTACTCGTTTAGGGGATTGTTGCTGATCACTGTTCTCTAAAGCCCAAGTTGACGTCCAGGACACAACAATATTCAGTTTACTGTCATAAGACGACTAGAGAAACCAGAAAATATTCACATTTGAGAAGCTGAAAGCAGAAAAAATGACTCAGAACCAATTTTCAAAATAGTTGGCAATTAATTGGATAATCAATTGATAATAGATTAATCGTTGCAGCTCTACTTCCATGTAATTTCCAACAGTGTGACACTGCTAACTGATGTGTTGAATGAATCTGTCATGTAAATAACCTGCCGCCAGTCAAAACATGTAGGTGTAAGATATTATGTAAGTATAAACGTGGGTCAGTTGAGTTTATTTAGCTATGTGCATTGCTGTGTGTTAGCTATTTTAACCAAAAGGTGTGACACAGGCCATTTAAAAAACACATGTGTAACGGGTTATCTGAACGTCTGGTTGGCTGAAGGCCCCTCAGCTGACATAACTTTTAATTTACCCGTCCAGTATGAGGACAACTCAGTGGTGTGATGTGTCCACATTACTACAACAGAGCAGAGGCCCTGTGGCTGATGGGGAAACGAGTTCAGACAAGCAAATGTGTAAAACCCACATTTATACGAAACTAAAACCACAGTCACAAATGAGACAACCTGCTGAACAGCAACGTAGCGGCTAAGTTAAGCTAACTAGCCGGGGCTAACCTCTTTAACTGGGGGGAATTTCTTCTTGCACTCCATGGACAGAGACCGCAGGTCCGTCTGCATGTTCTCCAGCAATTTCTTCACCGCTTCGGGACTGCTGGTCGACATCTTTGACGGCGTCTTCGACACAAATCTCAAGAAACTTAAAACGATCAGGATAGCCGGAGCGCAGTCGCCCCCCACCCATCCACAGCGGGAATATAATCCGTCGCTACTTTATTCTGCTGCCGTGAAAAAGAAAATAAAAACGCCGCGGTCCATTGACACAGTATCCCACTTCTGTGCTGCGAGCGGCGGTGCGCAGGAGAGCAGCGATGACACCGGCATATGCTCCTCTTCTTCACAGCCCGGTGACATTAGCTCCGTCAAACAGCATCGTTCCCCTTTATTTCTGCCTCTAAAAGCTGCTCACTAATCGAAGATATTCGCCAAATTGAGCAGTCTGCCATCAGCGGCCGACAGCTCCACTTTCCTTCCCACAATGCTTCGGTGGACAGTGACACGTCACTCGGACTTCCGTAAACAGTGACCGATTCACATAAATGACCACAGCGACCCCTGCTGGAAGAGTTCGGTGCCGACACAAAACGACGAGCCACGTCTGTGTTAGCACTTCTGTACAGTCATGCAGTTGATATGCGCCACCTACAGGCTAAGACAGACGTAGCAGAAGCTTGCACCTATTAACCCTGACTATTCTTTTAATTTTAAAGATATTATTGTTACTAAAATAATCCAGATGCTCTTGAATATTTGATTAACTTCATTATTATTATTATTATTATTATTATTATTATTATTATTATTATTGTTGTTGTTGTTGTTGTTGTTAGTAGTAGTAGTAGTAGTAGTAGTAGTAGTAGTAATGTATGTATTCTATAAATTTCCATCCATACTATTTCCATCTTATGTTCCTCATACATATTTGTCATTTAACTTTGCTGTTATTCATTACCGTGACTGCCTATATGTTATCATGTTGTCAATAATTAAAAAAAAAAAAAACCTTTTGCAGTTGCAGCTGCTTTTAAATATTTATTTATTTATTTATTTATTTATTTATTTATTATTTTATTTTACTATATGCATGTTTTTGATGAATGTGTACTTTGCTGAAATATTTCAATTTTCTGCAAAATGCTTCTTTATACTTATACTCTACAACATTTCAGAGGAAAATATTTGTCTGGCAGCACAGATTAATATTTTTTGCATCCAGAAACGATGAATGATACTGCCCAACAGTATATAAAGTGGTCAAAATGAGCTCCAGCTCAATCAGCTGCAACACTGAAATGCAGTTTATGCATCACTATAATAATCCAGGATTTCTCAGATTCATGTCAAGGACCCCCAAAATACATGCACATTTGACTACAGACCCCCAAATTTTAGATTTGGTCTTAAAGAACCCCCACCAAGTACTTTTTTCATTTTTAGGTTTAGTTATTTAAAAAAGTCTTCATAGTTATTCAATGATCAAAGTACGATCACTGAAATATTACAATCAATCAAAATGGCCAACCCTATTTGTTTTCTTGTCGTTCCAGCATCCCCAAAATTTGCTAAAAGTTAAAGTGTTCTGTTCCTCTTTTTGCTTCAGACACCCCTAAAACCCATTAAATGAATGGAGTATTTTATGGTATAGTTACTTTTACTTATGTAAATGATATGAATATTCACACTACCACAGAAATTAAATGAAAACACAGACATTAGTTTGACATACTCCGATTTGGAAAATATTAAACCGTGAGTCTATATATACATGTATAAAGTGATGCTTCATGAATTATTTATGATAACTTTATGAAATATTTCCATTTCTAAACATGCACTCGGTTGCCAGTTCATAAGGTGCACTTAGAAGTGTTTATTTTATTGTTTATCATTAAGTAGAATGACTTGCTAAACCGAAGGGATAAGATGTCTTACGGTACATATTGTTTGTGAGACTAAAAAATGATATGCAGCCATGGTAAACAGGAGCACCCATTCCCTCAGGCTGCACAATAACAACTGTAAGGAGCGCACATATACCTGCGCAGAGGCAGTAAACTGACTGCACCAGGATCCTGATTCTCTTTATGTATTGGCAAAGATTGCAGTGCTTCATTCACAGTTTTAGTTTTCAGAAGAAAATGTGTTAATTTTTTTCTTCTTTGTAATCTAAATGCAGCCAAGAAACAATCAAGTCTTTAACAGTAACGTAACGTGGAGGAGCTGCTCATCTCACAAGGAGCCCTCCACCCAGAGCTTTTCTGTTTTTAGGCTGCTGGAGTTCTGTGTTTTTGTGTCTTGCTGAAGAAACAGCTCTTGTCCTCGGGGAATTGGTGTTCAAACTTCCACACCTCCTTAAATCCTTTTGAAATGTGATGAAAGGGGAAACAACAAACAGCAGCGAAAGTAGCAACATGAGAGCAGCAAAGCTTTTCATACCGTAGTTGAAGAGGAGTTACCTTCAGATTAGTTGCCTAAAACCAAGTAATGTAGGCTATGCTGTTATGAAATCACTGCTTATCTGAGCGTGTGTCATTGTTCCAGTTCCCAGAATGACCTCATATTGAATTATGCATATATTCGTGAACTTTATTTTTGGTTTAAGTATTTTAAATTTTAAAAAAAAACTGTTTTGCAACAGCTTTGCCTGATATTACACCAAATCATTCAGAGCTGCACTACAACCAGAGCCTTATAATTCTGATAATAATATTTCAATAAATGTCAGATTGAGACATTAATTTTACTCTTGTGCCATATTTAAAATCATATCAAAATATTAAAAGGGAATACCCCAAGCACATTCCAAATATTTCTGGAGATTTCCAGTACTTTGAGATGTGAAATGACAGCGCAAAGCTGATTTGCGTTAGTCACAACACTTCCCCAGCGTTACTGACTATAAATAACCTCCTGTAGAAGCCATTCAGACTTGTTGTGTCTCGGTAAACACCCGTCTCACTTTATTCCAGAATCCTGCTGATGTGAAATAACACCCAAAACAGCCTGCTGATTTGAAGACATGGTCAGGGAAGTAAATTATCTAAAAATGTACAGCCTATGGATTTTAATATGAAAAAAGAAAAATAATATATATTGATTCCACAGACAGGAAATTAAATAAAGCTGAAACAGAAACTGAAGTGACAGATGCATCTCTTTAGGTTTGTTTTGAACTGGTATTTTGGACTCAGTGGCTATTTCAAGGATTGCACAGTCTTCTGGGAAAGTGCATGATCTATTAAAGCTGCATAATAGGTGGTACTTTGGGAGTTAAGCATTAATGCAGACATAGATAAATATCAGGAGTGTCAAAAGTCTAGACCCCACTATAATATACATTAAAAAAGCAATAGTCAGCAAGCACATTATATAACATGTTATTGGATGGATGGGTTATATCAGCAAACAAATGTTCTCATCAATTCTAGACATGATCTACACTTTATAAACTACATTGTATTGTCTATATTACATATGTTACCGATATTTTTAACCACGATTATTGACACTATGTTAAATTTAAATTATGGACCATACATTCCACTAATCTGGCAATACCTAATAAATACTTATTTTCTAGGAATTAAGGCTCTAAGAAACAGTATACTATAAAATCTTAATCAATTACAACTTCCCACAATTTTTAAAAAATAGTTTACTTCGTTGTACATGTTGCAACTTAGTATCGTGCTGCTTTAAAGGCAAAATTATGTAAAACTGGAAGAAGGCACTCAGTAGAGTGCTGAGCCCCATCAGACAACAGATGGTGAAACACCTACTGCAATGCCTCCACAACTGCCAGGCAGAGCAGTCAAAAAACAGAATTACTGCCTCGCAGTGGAATGCCTCCGCCCACCACTTTCAATCCATGTCTGTGCAGACAACACATCATCTTATATTTCATTAAATATATACATCATCCCCTTAAAAAATTACCTGATAATGAAGTATAAAATATAGTTAATGCACTGTTACAGTATATATTAAATATTTCTCTTTACATATATTAAAAAAGACACAAGTTCATTTACAGTAAGATTATTCATGTATTGAATAATGAATTGTGTCCCACAAAATAAACAATAAATGTATGTTTCAAATCAAGGTAATTTTTTTATTCAGTCATAAAAAATAATTTTAGCATATAAAAGTTATATATGTGAAATGTACGTGTATGATCCCTATCAGTAATCAATGATCAAATATCCATTCCAGCATCTACAGAAACACAAGCTGAAGTTCATTATTATTACAGCAGAAAGAGATGTCTGTTTGGAACAAAACCCTTCGACCAGCCTGTCCTGTTCATATTACCTAAATGTCACCGTCACTTTACATTTTAATTTCATATGATTCAATCCATCATTTCACACAATTCAATACATTAGCAATAAGGCAAAACTGACTAAATTAAAATCATGTCAGTACTCAGAAGATAGAAAAAAGTAACATATTCATGCAACTCTGCAATCTTCAGTAGTGAAAAAAAAAACATTGAATAAATGAAAATATTGACATTAATTAAAAAAAACAGCAAAGCTTAGTTGTGGTCAGTTCAACTAAAGGTAAATTTAAAATCCATTTTTTGCATTATCAAGCGTTGGTCATTAATATGCTTTTGTAGGATTTTTTTTTTTTTATTGGAAAATTTCACATCCTGAGATGATAATGCTCTACCACACAGCAAAAACAGTCGGCATGATTGGATTGATGGGTGGAATATTCAGTGTACTTATACTCTTTATGCATTACAGAAGTGCTTATGAACACTTACAGAAGTGCTTATGAACTTCTTTGACCTTTGCGCTCACGTGACACTTCTTGTGCTCCACTCGCAGCAGATGTTAAAATCAGTAAAGTAACTGGGATGTCAAGTCAGACTAACTGAACATTAGAGATGTCCATAACAGAAAAAATGCTTCCTTAGAAAGCAGACAAGATCAAATGTAAATTCTTAGCCACTGCGTAACAACAATGGCCACATTTTTTCAAATGTACATGCGACTCTGCCACTGGCAAATGCGATGGTGACCAACTCTTCAAAAAAAAGAATGAAACTCTTAAAGTAAGAATTCTGATGCCATCACACTGTGTGTTGACGGCAGCTCCAGCAGCAGATTTGCGGTTACAGGTCAGCTGACTCTTTAAGTCTGAACTGTGCCTGTGTTGCCACCTTTTCTGGTGAGGTATTGCAGAGAGGGTTGGGATGGGCCGGACAGTGTCAGAGCTGAGGAGTGACCTTTGACCCCTACAAGGTTCTGATTCCAACCCTCAAGTCTCTAGCAATGAGACTCCTTCTCTTCAACGGGGAAGTATCCGTCCTTCGTGGGAGGTGCTTTCTGATGGAGGCTGTCGCCGTCTGCTGCGAAGATGGCCAGCAGCTTCTCCTGTTCCTGCTTTGTCTTCGGTAACTCGGTGGAAGGTGTGGTCAAGAAGACAAGACGCTGTGAACGGAAAATTCAGAAAACAGAGGAAAACTTATTAAAACTGATGACTATTCACTTGAAATAATAGATTTAATAAAGGTAAAGGTAAACTTTATTGTTATGTATACAACTGAAGTGCAGATCCCTGCTAGGCAACAGATGGTGAAGCACCTACTGCAATGCCACCAACATTAACATGACCTCTATATACATTGTCTCTACCTGAAACAAGATTTCAAACTGAAGCAGTTGTTGATCACTTGTGGCCTCTAGCGGCCAGTTAAGAAGAGTGAGAAGTCAGCTGTCAATGGTTGTATAAAACAGACCAGTCAAAAAAAATAGAATTACTGACTCACAGTTGTGTCTCTGTATGAAAGTTATTATTATACTGACATGTATGATTCCAGTGAATAATTTCCAGTGAGAAACATGGTGTCTTCTCTTAGAGACAGAGGAGTACAGAGGACTGATAGAGAGCTGAATAGTATGTTGTCACAGTGAAGTTGACCTTTGACCTTTTGGATATAAAATGTAATCACATCATTATTTTATCCTCTTAGGCACTTGTGTGTTGTTGTTTTTTTCATAATGAGAGTATGAATTCTTGATTATGACCTAAAATATGTTTAGTAAGGTCAGTGTGACCTTTGTGCACCTTTTGTGTAATCTAATCAGTTCATCCTTGAGTCCAAGTTTGAAGTTTGAGGAAGTTGTCTCAAGGCATTCCTGAGATATCACATTCACAAGGATGGGATGACTGGAAAACATAATGCCTGTGGCCATAAAAACATGGCAAAGCATAAAAAAGGTCATAAAATAAGTTTTTTTTTCAAGATTTATCTAAAGCTGTGAATCACAGAGGTCCTTCAGCATACAGTCATGAATGTGCCCCCAAAAAATAGGCAGATCAGTCCAGTAGTATACAAGATTAGATGTCGACAAGCTGTATGTAGGTCCAGCGATCACTCACTCACGCACAGAAGCGATTACATGATCATGACGCGAGCTTCCCCACAGACAAAGACAAAGCTAGGAAAAAGGGGCCTCCCCTTGGTTTACCTGTTTATTTTCACTCAATTCCTGGATGTCTTTGGGATCATGATTTTTTTTTTTTAATTTGATCCCACAGACACTCAACAATTGAACCAAAAAAGTCTAATATTACTGTTATAAATAAGTTCAGAACACACCGAATAAATAAAAAGGTCTCTCCTGAGGCATTTATTTGTTTTTAAGTCTGGGAAAGTATCTCTGAACCACCTCTTTAAGCAAATCACACACATTTAAATTATTCCATGTGATCTCATGTGAGCTCTGATAACTCGTGTAATATTGTTTTCTTTCCATTCACTGAGCCTCCTCTGAAACTGCTTGGAGCCCCTCTGGGGAGGCCCACCTTCAACTATTAAAACCTCTGACCTAACATGCAAATTTTCTGATGTGTGGAAACAAGAACACCTAGAGGAAACTCCACACAGAACCTGTCTGAACCTGTCCGAACAATCTCAAATCAAGGACCTTGTTGCTGTGAGGTGCAAGTGCTGACCACTGCCCCACCCTGCATATATAAGAACCGATACCAATGGAAGTTTTAATTAAGACTGCAATCAGTAACATTATCTAAGATATTATTCAAGATCAGAAATGAAAAACCTGATGCAACAACACATGTTCCCCTCTGAAATCCAACCAGGGACATTGTGGTTATTTGGTAAAACAAATTAGCACTATTTCTGCTGTCTCGATCCTTATTCTGTGACTCCTGCCTGCTGTGGTGAGTGTTTTTGTTATTTCCAGCATTTTTTTTTTTTTTTTTTTGAGTGAGGTCTGCTGTGCGTGGTTTGGTTTTGTCCGTCTGTTTACTTGTTGCCCTCCCCCTCACCCGCTCGCTCACTCTCGCTGCACACCTGGCCGTCATCTGAAATCGAACACACCTGTCTACCATCAAGTCATCGCCTCTTCCCTACAAGCCTGCTGCACTAAAACTGCCAGTCTCCATTGGATTGTTGTTCCATACACAGATCCCTTCTCTGCCAACTCACTTCGCCAGTTTGCCAAGTCTGCCAGACAGCAACTCTTTCCCAGATTACCCTCTGCCAAGCCTTCACCCCAGTGTACCTTTTTCTTCTCAGTCCAAACTCCTGCCAGCCACGTCTCACCTTCCTTTCAAATCTTCAAATTAAAGACTTGGTTTTTTTTCCCCACTAACCCACCTATTCCATGTCTGAAGCTGGGTTCTGCCTCATTCATGACATCTGCCATGTTTAAGCATTATTAATAAAAACAGTACATAACATTAACAACTTGTAAGTTCTTACTTTATTGATGGATTGATTTGTTTGACCTCTTGGGGCAGTGCAACTAAGTGTTAACACAATATTGACATATTATGGGCTTAAAACATTGTTAGTGAGTTGTAGTAATAGTGAATGTGTTGGCAAGCAGTTGCCTATTTACACATCCAGTCGATACAGAGCAACAATAGAGTGTTTCTGACCACCCAATGAAGGCAAGTCCAATATCTCACACCAACCTTTCTCAAACAGTGTCTTCAAGTAAACCAAAACTGTGATAACTTGGCATATTTTGTCTTTTTTGTCTGTGCTTTGTATATTTGTATTTGAATTGAAAATGAGAATTGTTGCTATAATCTGGCATCTTACATTGTAGATGTTTACAGTGTATTTCTATTGATGTTCATTAACATTTACTGTCCTTACAATAGTATGTTATTTAGATCCTAAGACCATTTATTAGTGGCAGATATGTGATTTCACTTTAGTTGATAAAGAACATATTTCTAGTTTTTGTCTTAATTTGATACAAAGTATGGTTTGTTACATCTTATTTGTGTACCATGGGATGTGGTGTCTAATTAAGGTATAGCTACTGTCTAATAAAAAACATTATTTCTAGTTTTTTCATACAAAGTATGGTTTGTTATGTCTCATCAGTGTACTGTTGGGTGTGATGTCTAATTAGGTTATAGCTGTTTAGTAAAAACAAACAAACATATTATTTCTGTTTTTTGTCTAATTTGATACATACAGCCTGTTTTGTCTTATTAGTGTACTGCAAAATAAAGCACAACCCCTAATAGTATAGTTGTGGGCTGTGAAACCAAAATGATGAGCTGATGCTTAAAGCAGAGAGGAAATGCAGAGTCGGGTGATAATTATCTGTAGGTTTAATTGACCCCTTTCACATACAGATAATCATGAGATCCATTACACAAAAATATTGATGAGGGCAGCTTTTTATCTGTCATTCAGTATCAGATTATTCTTCTGAAATGACAGAGGCAGGGCCAGTTATTTAAATGCATTTCAAAAGGACAGTTTTTTGGGTAAAACTTACCTCTCTCAGTGTTCCAGGGGTGTAGTACAGTTTCATTGCAGCCCAGAGTGGGATGCACAGCATGGAGGACAGGGCCAGGATCCAGCCTATGCCATTGCCCCACCAGGGGTATACGTATTCATTGTTGTACTTCAGAGGTGAGTACTTGATCAAGGCGAAAGCAAAAGTTCCCTGAGGCAGAGAGAGATAGATATTTCATGGCTCTGTATGGATGGATCTTGACTATGCTATGTATGTGATATTTGAAATACTAGTAAATACTTTTAAGTAAATATTTTATAGGAATCCCTAGCCATAACCTCAAGCCTTAGTTTGCAAATTGAAATGTATTTTCAGTGTTGGCCAGCAGAGGCTGCTCTTCTCTCAGGAGAGTAGTGTGAAGGCATGAATAATGATAATAAAAGTCAAACCCACAAAGCATGTTGCAGGAGTGAAGAAAAGCCAGCAGTATTTGATGACAGGGCTGGGGCGATAGCCAATCATATCCTCTATGTTGTCATAGAAACGGTCGGCACCTGTAATCAGGGAGAAATGAGAGAAATGCAGTGGAGACTTGCATCGATATCTAACAATTATCTGTGTCAAGATTCACTGTTTGAACAGCAGAAATGGAAAAAGAAACACATCACATCAATAATCACCATGACTGACAAAAATGACTGCTTAGAATCTATAAGATCTGCTTTAACACATTAGGCTTTTACCTCATTTAATTCATTTTCTTATTGGTTTTATTTAAAATAACATTCTCCTCACTAAGCCTTCTGCCTCTAAGAAAAAAGAGCCTTTCATTGTTATTGACGGGCAGATTGTAGAGGGCAGAGTGGGCAGTGATGAACGGTGAGAATTAAGCCTTTGCCTTTGACATACCCCATTCATGCATTCACAAACAGCCTGACTTACACACTCACCATAAATCCAAGCAATGCAAACAGTCTCAAAAATAGCCACGAAGAGCAGGCACATCCCACTGGCTGCATAGTAGTCAAAGAGCTGGAAGATGTACATGCCTCCCTGTGGAGACAGACATGGGTTTATAACTCCATAAGTATAACTGGCACAAGAGAAACCTGCATGCAGTCAGATTCTGCATATTATGAAAGCCACAGAATACACTTCAGGATAATTTGTTAAAGCAACAATCGCATAGACATTAAGGGTTAGGAGAATTTGCTGGACTGAAGGCTGCTAAGAAGCTGTAGGCAGACAAATTAATTAATGACAATAAAATGTCCTCATCCTGCTTAAAATATCAGAGAGAAGAAAAATTTCACTTTGACATGGAACACAAAAGGCCTTGTAACAATGCATTATGTAATAACACAGCCTGACAGCATATGCAATAAATTTCCCTGCATTTTGTAAAAGATGATTACATTTTGAGGTGGTTATTACAAGATGTGGGATTTGCTCTTTGTTGTGTAAAATGTAATAATGCAAATATAACAAATATCATAATGTGGTGCATTATGCAATAACCGATCAAAATCAATGTCTTCATTCACAAAAATTATTACATTATAATTATATATTTTCATGCATCCTAGCATGAATCATAAGGACTCAAAGGATAAATTAGTTCAGTAGATTAGCAGTATCTTTCATTGTCCAAAACTACATGAAGTGTCAAAGTACTCCTTGTCTTAATAACTACCACAGTATAATTTATTACAAAACGGAGGGAGATTTATTGCATATTGTGTTTAAATCTGGCTTTATTACAAAATGAAGGGAATTTTTATTATGTTTTCTTGAGTTATTACATAATGCATTGTTACTGGCCTTCAACAAGCCACTTTTCTTTTATTATAGTTGATTATTTTAATTTTAGGCTTCTTTTAAAGATTTTTCAATACTACATTGAAAAGAAAGTTTCTGAACGGTCATTCTGAACTGATTTGAAATAAGGTGGTTTTGCATAGAACATGCTTATTCTTAGGAATGCACAATAATATTAATTAAATTAAATATTTGTTATCAGCATAAACTGATCAATGTAAAACATTGATCAGTTTATGAAAATTTCTGCTGATATGACAGGCTGATAAGATGTTTTAATTATGTGCATGTGACATGAGTATGTCTGCGGTGTGGAGGTAGAAAGTTGCTATTTGCAGTGACTGCTCAGCGTTGGTCATGCAAGGAGGAGCTAAATACATTAAATCAACACTACAAATTTAATCATAAGAGCCGTCATCATTATGATGAGTTTGTAAAGAACAAAGAGAAAAAGCCAGCAGGGGGGGAAAAACTGTTAAAAAGCATTGCAATGAAATTGTTATGTCTGCATCTGGCAGTGGGCCATCATAATAACAGTAGGCATATATTATGTTAATTCCACTATAGGAGAGACTTGATGTTCTCTGAATTGAGGGGCTTCCACATCAAGAATGATAATAATAATTGTAAAAATATATTTTTAAAAATTGTTCTGAGCTAAGAGGGTGGCAGAGTGTGGACCGCATGTATAAAGTCAAAATGAGTTTAAAAATATCAGCATTTATTTTTGGCAAAAAATCCAACATCATGCATCCCTACTTATGCTGCATTCTTACTGTGTGAAAGACATCATGAAGTGAGGTCACTGATACCCACCTCGGTCAGCATGATGAGCCCCATGAGGAAGGACACCACAGCCACGGCCAGGATGAAGAGCTCCCTGCGGTTTTTACGCCGGAAGGTGGAGGGATACATGTCCACCATGGCTGTCACAAGGCTCTCCACACACACAAACTGATAAAGAAAGAAACAACAATTATGAGATATTTGTGTGTGTATTTGTGTATTTGTGTGTAAGTGTGCTGCTGACCTATCCAAAAAAATACCAAACTAACACATCTATTTAAAAGACCTGTGCGAGTGTGCATGATAAATAATTCACAGTGCTTTGTAAGAATAATGTTTGAAACTGTTTGTGTGTGTTTGTGTGGTGCATGTTTGGTCTCACTTGACTGTCCAGTCCCAGAAAGACAATCATAATGAAGAAACAGCAGGCCCACAGAGGGGAAAAAGGCATCATGGACACAGCACGAGGATAGGCTATGAAGGCCAAACCTGGACCTGAGTTAGACAGATTTTAAAAGTAATTTCACACCATTATTGGTCAGTCTTGCTGGTATCATTATCACCAATATCATTAAAACCATAGAGGTCAATGGGAGGTTGAAGGAAATCCTTCATTTCAAGCTTTGTATCCATCTGCTCGGATTCACAAATAGAAACTCAGATCAGATCGAAATCAGAAATAGAAGCTCTTTGCTAAAGAACATGTTTCAGATAATCTCCCTGAGGATAAAAGTATGAGTGCAGTGAGCTTTTTTTCATAAACAGTAAAAGAAAAACCAACCAGATTCAGCCACTTCTGAGATGGGCACATTCTGCTCATAGGACATAAACCCCAGGATGGAGAAGATGGCAAAACCTGCAATAAAACTGGTCCCACTGTTCAGGAAACAGAGGGACAGACAATCCCTGGAAATAACACAGAGAAGTACATGTAGTGATGAGAAATGGCATGAGTCAAAGAGTAGAGAACGGTACCAAAAATTGTCTGGACTAGAGATTTGATTCTTTCCAAATGATAATAAAAAGGCAACTAATATGGTAGTGTAAGGTTAAAGAACAGAGTAAATTTCTAGAGGCAGAATACAGAGGTAGTTTGTGCAGCTGATCATAATGCCAAACTCATTATCGTTTCAGTCCTTACCTGTAGCAGTTGTTGTTATATTTGTTGTAGCTTCCCAAGGCGGTGAGGCAACCCAGGCAGATGGCATAGGAGAAGAAGATCTGAGTTCCAGCATCCATCCAGACCTGAGGACAGAATGCAAACAAGACAATCAAATAGAGAAAACACTCTTTAAATGGACAAAATAATATTTTAAACACATATGCAAGGTGTGTGACCCATGGAAGAAGTTAAATGTACAGGAATTTCACCTCTGGTAACGTGTATCATATTGAAACATTGGTAAATTGTCAAAGCGATTTTTTTCTTCCATAAAAGTATTTTTTAAATGTGCCTTTTTGAGATTTTTTTTTTACATGATACAGACTGGATTCAACACACAGCCACAAAACCCAAAGCTTCTCTGTTACCAAACCAGCTTCCCATGTAACTGAGCTGTCAGGGCTTTCTGAGCTATCAGCTCTCACATACAGAATAATTATGGTATGGAATTCAAACAGAACCACCACAGAACCCACACACGTCTGCTGTTTGTTAAAATAACACTTATGTTTCATTACTTATTCTGCCAGAGTGTGTAACGAGACGGAACATTTCATTATATAATATGATTAAACACTGAATTCTTACTACATCAAGTGTTTTGGACCGCTACCCACCACATTAGCGGCAGAAGAATCAGAGAAAAGTTAATTATAAAGCTTTTTCAGCTAAGTGATGTCCATAACAAGCTTAATTTTCACACAGACTCCCATATGTACCCTTCATTTGGAGAGAGTCACTTCCACTCACACCACCTCTTCTCTTAAAAAAAAATAAAAAAAAATCCCAAATGCATCTATCAAATCCAGAAACTCTAGTCCTCTCAACCCCACCATCCTGACATCACCTACCCAGAAAAGCCTATTATCCACCCAAGTCTCTCTGAGGCATAAAGTGCAGCACTTTACCACCCTCTCTTTTAACACTCGCTCACACTTCAAAATTTAAATAAGGTTTCTCTTTATGCCTGCAATTCTGGTAAAGTGCTCTCAGGGCACTGGGGCATGTTGTAGATAGCTGGCAGCCAGCACTGAAGATCTGATTGACTGGGGTCCAAGCATCGACACAAGCTCTGGACACAACACGACACAAAGGCAGGTATTCCCAAGGCACCAACTCCACCAGCTTTGTCTTGGCCTGCACTCACAGGGCTTGTATTCATCCCCAGAGCCCTGAGAGGGATTCAAGAGGGCCCCTCTTTTAGATTTTCACACTGGTTAGAATCTAACGGCACGGAAAGAAGAAATTGTTAAGTCCCTGTTATCGCCACTCCCAGGACACATTTGCTGGACACATTTAAATGATGTTGTCTCCTCAAGGAAAATTGGTTGCTTGTTTGTTAAAACTGTTTACATAAAGCTGGGGTATGCAGTTTATTTTTAGTGTCATTGGGCAAAAGTTTCATAATAACCTTTAAGCATAATGTAATTTACAGTTTGAAAATTAGGGTGCCATTTGTTTCAGGAAATTGATCCGTTTCCTATAAAATCAGGTGGCTGGGGAGCGACTTGTTGCAGTCAAACACCCCCTCAGCCATACAGCTACAGGGCAGCAGTCCTGGACTGGGAGCTGTAAGTGAAGATGGCGAGACTGGGACCAAACACATGCAGCAGAGAGCAAAAACAGTACATAGGTGGTTGTCAGGTTTGGCTCCTGGCACCATGGAGCTTAGTCAGTTACCTGCGTGTCTAACCAAGCGAATGATGGTTAGAGGTTAGCTACTTTAGCAACAGGTAAAGCTACCAGAGTGCTCATTAAAGCATTAGCAGTCTTGGTAAACAACGTCAGTACTGTATTCTCTCTCAGTCCTGGAAGCTGTGTTTGGTCCTGGTCTAGCCATTTTCACTGGGAGGCTGCTGAGCCTGGCTCTGTTGACTGCTAACAGCAGCCAAGTTAACAAAAACTCTGACCCCCGAGTTCAAGCTGAGCAGCAGGAGGACAATTGGAGGGAAAACCACAAAGCACTTTCTCCATAAAATATGATCCAGTTTCTCTCAAATCAAGTTGTTACATTGTGTTTTGGTGGAAGTTATGTTATAAAGTTGGGCTTTAGTACAGTGGCAGAAATGAGTGTTTTGGTGAAGCAGAACAAGGTTTTAGGTGGTGAACATCTTGGAAGACACACCTATGTGCCATACTATTGCTAGCAAGCTAACCAATGAATCAGCTTTGGTGGTCCGCACCATCATAATGTCATGATATGATTTCTTGAAATTCATTAGTTCTGGCCTATGTAAACACCTGTTTTGTTTTACAGGGAGGAAAAAATGAACATATTTTCTGTGATGGGACTGGCACTGTCACCTTCTGAGTTTGAATCCCCCAGCCAGCTGGGGGGCTGGGGAGTTTATGACTGAAGCAGGGCCTTTCTGTGCAGAGTTGGCATGTTCTCCCCTTGTCCGTGTGGGTTTTTACCGAGTATTCCGGTTTCCTCCCACAGTCCAACGACAATAGGTTAATTGGTGACTCTAAATTGCCCAGAGGTGTGAGCGTGAATGCTTGTCTGTCTCTATGTATCAGCCCTGCGATGAACTAGCAATTTGTCCAGGGTGTAGCCTGCCTCTCACCAATGTCAGCTGGGATAGATCCCAGCCCCCACAACACTATTATAATACAATAACTTGAAAAACTTAAAATCCAAAGGACTGGATTTTTTTATTATTATTTATTTATTTTTTTGTTGTTGTTGTTGTATTTTTTGGCATATATTGTTGAATAGGTGCACAGTATGACTGGGGCTGACTTCTAAAAGGATTATTGAAGTGAAAGAAAACCTGACTACTGCTACTCCTCTTGACTCTGTTTTCAGGCTTTAGAAATGCTAGTCTGTGATAGCGAACTTTGGCCAATAACAGATAGATCAATAAGATAGTTGTTTGTTGAGTCTCATTCCCAAAACGTAAGCATTTCACAACCTGGTAAATGTGACAAAAGAATCAGCCATCTTTTAGCCACCAATCCAAAACATTCACTTAACAGTCAACATCTTTCACCTGAATTACTTACTGCACCTTTAAGGGAACTTATATGTATGTTCGGTGAAAAAGCAGGAAGTAATGAGATATTATTGTCACAAAATGTCATAGGATGAAAAAAGTGTTGGACATCTTCTTAAACCTGTAGTAACTGATTTTTTTGGCCATGTGCTTCTGGTCACCTAATGAATGCAAGCCCAAGATTCACTCTCTTTTAAGCTTCTTAGTCTCCACTAACTCCTGAAAAAAATAGCTGGCTCCTTGGCTGCTAAATGCTCTGCTGTACACTCGCTACTCGATCACTTTGTCTGCCGCAGCTAAAAATGACTATGAGAGTCGTGGGAGTGAAAAATACAGTAAACTTGCAGGCTGGAAAACAAGAGCAGTCTTTTCCTAACATATCCAAGTACTTTCAGTTCACTAAACTTAACCACACTTTCACCTAAGGGGTAGCAGATCAGAAAATGCTGGTAATTGTGGAAGGCTCTTACTGAGACAGTGGAGCTTTTCTGTGCACAGACAAAAGGAGTAACATAACTTTAAAGCAAATAGATACCATCTGATTAAATGCTGTGAAATATCTCGCATTTGTTCAAGAAGAGAAGTCAATAAAAAGCTTTCAGTGCCTAAACCTCTAACTGATACTCATCGCATAATGATCATGCCACTTTTGAGTCACCGGTCTATATCTCCAGATCACCCTGCTGCCATGTTGAACATGTTACCAGTTAATTTCTTTGTGAAATACAACAGCACACATGGCACAAGCTTTACGATATGCAGAAAATATGCAGAAAAATATGCTGGAAATACCTGTCAGTAAGGGTGAGTATGACCACATCTGCGTGGATGTGGATAATTAATCTGTAGGGCTGGGAATCCCAGTGCAGTACTGTGCTAGTTGTTTCAATCGTATTTGTAATTTCCAGTCTACCTGTGGGTCAGACAGCCGTCCCAGGTCGGGGTAGAGGTAGAAGTGGATTCCCCTGGAGGCTCCTGGCAGAGTGACCCCTCTGACCAGCAGGACCAGCAGCATAGCATAAGGGAAGGTGGCTGTGAAGTAAACCACCTGAAGGGAAACAGCAGCACCAAAACAGCAGCAAAAAACAGTTTAAAAAAAGCATTAAAGGCACTTTATATAAGAAATGCTGCAGAATGCCATTGTTATGAAATGATTTATATTGCGTAGTGAATATATGAATGTGAATATCATGACTGGAGGAGAGGTATAACCTTGCCAGTAGACTTGACTCCCTTCCAGATGCAGAAGTAGCAGATAACCCATGCAACAGCCAGACAGATAACTAAGTCCCAATTCAGTGAGCCAATGTGATCAATACCAGAAGAAATTCTCAGTACTCTGCGCCTGGGGCACACACAAAAGAAGGACAAACATTAAAAATGTTTTATTTAGTCTTAGAGGGTCTACAAGCAATTCAAAGGGCCATGTAGCACATTTACAAAACTTTGGAACCAAAAGTTTTATCTAGTCTATCAATCATGCATTTTTAAAAAATAAGCAGAATCTGATATAATTCAGGATGAAATACAAGATTTAATTACTTGTTAAGCTGAATATTTGGTGAACTTGTTGGCACCTAAAGGCATTTAAGGACATGGCCAAACAAAAAGGCACTTACTCCCAGAACTCAATGACAGGAGAGGTGGTGTTCTCATGGTGATTGATGGAGCTATTCCCCCTCTGAAATGCCATACAGGAATCTTGAATGAAGGAAAGACAAAAAGACATTCAATGCTGTGAAGAAATCCAAGCTTTTCTCTGAGGTTTCCAAGTTACACACAAAGCAAGTGAAACAATGCCACCACTGAGATGGAGGAGTGAAATGGTGCAGGAGTGTTCGCTTATTTAAGATAAAATGAAACTATAAATGAATGAAATGATGAAAGAAACAACAGAGGCAGCAATATTTCAACATTAGCTTACATATAAACAACAGTAAAAGTCGACAGAAATGCTAGCAGTTAAATGCTAACATGCTGACATAGTATTGATCTTGTTTGCCATCTTAGTTGGGGGTGTTTTCATGCTAACATTTGCTAAGTATCGTTACAAATAACAGCTGGAGTTGATAGGAATGTCGTTATTTTATAGGATATTTGGTAATGAAAAAAATATATTGGACAACAAACAAATGGACAAAGTTGTTTCAGTTAATCCTGAGGGGGAAATAAATGTTAACCTCATGTTGGTGCAATAGGGAAAGACAATGGGATTCATCCATTGTGGGTCATCAGTCTCTGTTTAAAATTTCATGACAATCCATTGACAAGTTGTTGAGGTATTTTAGTGTGGCTGAGTGTGTTGGACCAACTCCACACCATCGCCATCCACATGTGGCTATGTTTATTCCATACGCATGTCAAGATGGCTACATTTGATTTATGAGTACACAAAGAGTAATGTGTTGTACTGTATAGCAGAAGCACTTCTTTTGCTTGAGGCATAGTGTACCGTGTCTCACCTGTGTTCCAGGTGTGGTTGCAGGAAGCCCAGGGCAGATCCCAGGTGAAGGAGTTGGACAGAAAGAAGATGGCCCAGGCTAACACAATGATGTAGTAGATGTTCAGCAGAGCAACAATGACCTGGGTGGCATAACCCACTCCTGGAACAAAAAAACATTAAGATAAGTGAGTGCTGCCATTATTATTACTTTTTTTGTTGAAAAAAGGGAAATTCATAGCTATCTTCTGAAAAAAAAAGAAGAAACCCTGCGGCTTGGACCAGTGTGTAAGATTTATGGCCATTTTCAATATTCAAAATGTATGTTTTCATCACATTCTACATTAGCCAGAACAGACAAACAAAACACTGGCTCTAGATTTGCATTTTTGGGGAGTTTCACAGCCGCTACATGCTTGGAGGAGGAGGGTGAGACAAGTGGTATTTGGATAGTTGTGA
>JAJHUR010091911.1:0-23814 GCA_027495735.1 Lutjanus campechanus | reverse complement strand
TTTGTTTTGGCCAGGTTTGAAATCCAGGCTGCAGTCGTATCAGTTCACGTTAGAACACCAGACTGAGTTCGTGAGAGTGAACGGGTCACAGTGAGAGAGAATAGCATGAGGTGGGGAACAACATGGATGTATTGTCTTGACCACAATTGTGTGGCTTCTTTCCCTTTCATTGTCTATGTTTATGAATGACCAAGCGATTTCATTCCCAGCATTTTGTGCCTTTAAAGGGACAGTTCGCCCAAAAAGAAAAAATCAATTCCTCTTACCTGTGGTGCTCTTCATCCCTCTAGATAGTTTTGATGTGAGTTGCTGAGTTTTGGAGTGATCGGCCATAGAGATGTCTTCTCTCAAATATAATTGAATTAGATTGCACTCTTTTTTTTTCTTGGACGTTTTGCTAGGCTGCTACTATTAACGTGATTACCTTTCATCCATGAGTAGATGCACACTTCATTCTGCATGGTGATAGTTTAGCACAAAGAAAATAGTTCTCTCTTTTTATTCCTCTGTTGTTGTACATTCTTAGAAATCAAGGTGCTAAGTAGAACCTTGTTGGCTTGTCCCCATTGGACCCTTTTTGGTTCCTGGCAGAACCTTTTATACAGTTCCACTAGGACCCATTTCTGTGAGTTCTACCTAGAACCCAACATAAAGGCTTATACTTAAAACCATCTTTAAAAGGTTCCATCCAGAACTCTATCCAGAACCTTCCCAACTTCTAAGGGTGCTAACAAGAGCCCACTTCTATCAAGAAACCTTTTATATTCTGAGGATTTTATCTAGAACCCACCCAGGGGGTTATCTTGAGTAACTGGGTCATGATTTTTGGAAAGAGACATCGCTGTTGATGATGTCTCCAAAACAAGTAAGAGTGAGTTGTCACTTAAACTAAACTAACTAAACTAAAACACACTAATCCACATCCACCAGTGCCACCACACTCTCCTGCAAAAGAGTTAGCAACATGTGCCCCGAAGGCTCTCATCTGTTCCTGCTTAACTCTTAACTCTGCTTCACTGGATCTCTTGATTGAGGCCAAAATTGTTCTGGATATTGAGTAATTGAAGATTAGTAGATAACAGGAAAAATCACTCATCCCTTGGAGGAAAATGATCACCCCACACCCTCCCCCTCCCCCACTCTGTCTATTCCCTGCCTGAAGACGTACCTTTCTAGATAAGAGCAATAAATTGCCAATTTAAACAGATTTTCATGGATGTGAGAGCAGAAACCACAAACCTTATCTTTAAGATATTTTGTGGCTTTTACTTTCAGATAATTTGGTCACAATAGAAAAGAAAGGCACAAGCAGCCTCATGCAAAACAAAAAATAGCACCAGTGAATAATGGAAAAAGAGTAGATGCAAAACTCAATTGGACAACATATGCAGGGTAATAAAAAAGCTCACATTTGCATACATTCAATACAGTAGCCATTAAATTGTTAACAAACCCAAATTAAAACAAATAAACCAATTTATAATGAAAACCACAACAAATTGAGCAAAAAACACTGAAGCGATCTCCATAAAATCTTTAAGATTCAAATCCCAGATGCACTGTGAGTCCTTGAAGCATTTCCCGTGGAAGATTAATTGTTTCAATAAAATATCCATCATCATCAAAGAGCACTTTTCCAAGGACGTGGCCTTTGCGAGGCAATGAAAGGAGCAGTACAATTATACTGTAATGAAATCCATTTGCTCTGTTTCATGTTTACTATTAAACCGCAAGTCTCAGGTGTACTGGAACAGATCACATCACAAACATTTCTTTGGCTCAGCACTCGTTTTCCCTCCTGTTTCACCTTCTGCTCTTCATTGTCAGCAGGATGGAAAACCGTAGAAATTAGCCTCTGTCCATTAATAGCTGACCAGATCTGCTTGGTTTCATCTGCACTACACCATCGATGGGAATCTTATTTCCTACGTCCTGCAACAAATTTCCGGAGGCTTGCAACTCGAGGTATCAGTAACATACAACACAGCAACAAATCATCCGCAGGTTGAAACATGATATGGACCTTTGCCCTCAGTATATTCTGCCCAATAACATATTAATAAGGCATAACCAAGGCTATAGGGTCACCAGCTGTGTGAGAGAACCACTCTGTCATGTTGAAATAATAACGCGACAGGAGGTTGACCTTGACACACATGCACGTAAGCACCGTATTCATAACAGTCTTTCTTATTGACATAACTTTCAGTAAATATGTAGCAGCCAGTTAGCTTAGCATAGCTTAAAGACTTGAAACAGACGAGACAGAGCTAGCCTGGCTCTGTCCAAAGGTAACAAAATCCACCTAACAGCACTCTGATTAACATCTTATATCTTGTTTGTTTAAATCGTGCAAAAACCTGATGTTTAAAATGACAGTTTGCAGTTTTAAGGGAGTTGTGTGCCAGAGTATTTCTTAGCCTGGAACAGCTGACAACCAGTGGAACCTTTGATGCCCTTTTGCATAGAGCCACTTAGACTAAGGTTGCTCTTAAATTTTCATCCAAGGATGAAAAAAAGAAAAATTAATGTTGCGCAAAATCACTGTAAAGATTTCTTGTAAGGGAGAACTTTAATCTTTGTGTGTTTGCCCTTTGCTACCCAAGTATTTCCTCATATGTTGCTAGAAAGTCCATTTTCCTCAGAAGATTTTAAGGGACCTGTAATAGTTCCTTAAACATGAAATCATTTATGCAACATAAGACAATCGCTGATGTTATGGTGACTGAAGAGTAGAAGGAGATGTCAAGATGAATTTTTCAGGATAGAGAAAGCCCACTGGACACTATGAGTGATGTGCAACTTGTTGGAGAATATAGATTTGACCGTCTGTTTGCACATCAGCTTTGTAGTTAGCTTGCCAAAAGTTAACACAGCGTTAGCTATATGATTTTATTGAACCTGACCAGTTTTTGCTGACTCCTGCCAATGTGTGGCCATCTCCTTTCTTTCTTCCAAAGTAAAAGTAGTATTTTCACAGTTCTTCATCACTTCATCTATGGTTTGTTTCACAGCAGATTTCTCACATTGATTTTGTCAGTAACTTCTTGCCACATCTTCTGCTTGTGCGTGTTTGTTATGGCTGGTTTAAATTTACTTTGGACTATGTGCTTGTGCTCTCCATATTCCTCAAGGACGGCAACGTTCTCAGCTTCTGTCCAGTTTGGCTTTCTGTTTCTATTTGTGTTCTCTTTGCTGTCCACTTTGGGGAAGCAAGCTAACACTGACAATGATGTGTAACCACGGTAACTGAAGCGCACATATGTTGTGTTTTGACAGTAACTACTGTGAAAGCCTTCGTCTCTACACTTGTGCAAGGAGACAACTTAAGAGGCGTTATGGAATGCTCCTAAATGAACGCCTCAGCTCTGGGAAATATTTTGAAATGGTCAAAGTTCTTGAAGCCTATGGTAGTTTAAGCAAACAGGCACAGAAAGTTTCTGTTCCCAGCCAAGAAATAGTCTGATACATATTCCATCTGAAAAACAAATTGTCATTTTTAAATTTTTTGTACAGACTGAACAAGATATAATATGTTAATCAGTGACATGTGGAGTGCTGATAGGTGGACTATGATTTATATGAGGGAAATAAACAAAGGTTCGCTGATGCTATCATATTGACCCTCATTTCACTGAAATTCAATTTAAATCCTGTTTTAGTCATCAGTCATTTTCACAATTGTTGTTAATGATTGATAATAATCATGGGGTGGGTGGGCAACAAAACAAATAGGCACATTTTTAGTCAGTGATGTGGGTGAAATGCATACTGTAGGGCTGCATCAAGGTCATGTTCTTTTTAACTGCACAGTTTTCAAGTAATAAATATACACGACTTCCTTGAGTCCCATAATAGTGGATTTGAATTGTAGGTCTTAGGTTTATCTGTCTATACTAAAAAGCAAAATAGATAAACTTTACTAATTATATGCATCAGAGTGTGTGAGAAAGGAACATGGCAAGAAACAATGTTTATATTTTATGAAGTGGAGGCTGAATATGAAAGCTCATAAAAGTCATTAACTTTATGCATTAAACTTCTTGCGAGAGTAACAGTCTTTAATCTTTTGAGTAAAATTGCCCTGCGAGGAAAACTTAACCGGCTACAGACGTTTTACGACTGTTGTGCAGTCGGCTTAAAGGATATTGGAAAAGTGATTTGTGGGGGAACCTCTAGCAGACCTTAAAAACACATAATCTAAAAGATTTGTAGCCACAGTCAGAGAACATGGGAAATGCC
Source organism: Lutjanus campechanus (assembly GCA_027495735.1). Lineage (NCBI taxonomy): Eukaryota > Metazoa > Chordata > Actinopteri > Lutjaniformes > Lutjanidae > Lutjanus > Lutjanus campechanus. The sequence goes on along the minus strand of JAJHUR010091911.1, from coordinate 19,572 downwards.
AGGTCACTGCTTGCAACATACAAAATGAAAAGCAACAAATAACAGTGCGGTGTCTCGCCACGGCCAACAGGTAGCCTCAACTTTGCTTCCACAGAGAATGCACAATTTCCTCACACTGTGTTTTATGACTTTCCATTGCTTTTTGAATACCAGCGGCTGCCTTGCTATTTCTCTGGGTCTCCCCTGTTTATTTTGGAGAGCTTATTTCACCCCAGAGCCCTGACAACGGGTCAGCTGCCACAGCGGAGGTGGAGAGGAAACATGGAAAGAGCTGACTGGCCCTGAAATATTTATGGTTCTTTAGTGTTGTGATTGTATGAGTTTTGACAGCGATGGCACATTACTGTGACCCTTCCCCAAACAAAAGGCCTGATGTGTTGCTGTCTGTTGTGATTTGGAGAGGTGAGACAAAGTGCACGCCTTTTCAATGTGCATCGATTCTCAAAGCTTTGCTTCTTTCCCCTCTCTCCTCTCTGTGAATAAAAGATCTCCGTATATTTTAGTATTGATCCTCATCCTTTTCAGTATCTTGTTTTTTTTTCTGTGCCTCTTTTATCCTCTTCCACTATTTTCTCCAATATTATTTTCTTCAAATCTCTTCATGGCAAAGTGTGCTGGCCCTCTCTCCTCTCTCTGCCTTCTCTTCCCACTCAATATCCCATCTCATTTCCTCTACCTTGTCATCTCTGCACCACATTCATAATGACAGATTGATGGCTGCCTCTGCAGTACCTCTCAGTAATAATAAAGTCACCTAGATTGGTCCCTACTAATTTACAACAGCACTATTTACACACTGACTGTAAATTATTTCATATTTAGACTATTTAAATCTTATAAGTAATCAGAACTTAAGTTTACATCAGAGTATTAATCACAATGTCATCTTCAGACTCAGTGCAGTGCTACAGACTAACCAAGTCCAAATAGACCTCAGTAAAAATGGAATAAGTTGCATAAACAGGAGTTAATATAATATTGAGTTAGCTCTTTTCACGTACAGGAGAAGAACAAACATCCATCATTCATGAAAGCAGACTTGCTGTTGCTCTCATTCAAAACCAAACAAAGCTTTGTTATTCAAACCTTTTTACTTTGCTGTTTACACGCCATGCTGAGAAGAGCCACAATTCAAAATTGAGCTCACTGCCTTGATGTTTTTATATGAATACCGAAGCTGGAGTCTCACATTAGGGTCTGTCACTACAGGTCATTCTCTGTGTTTTCATTCAGTTCAGATTCTCACTGTAACAGCTGCCCCAGGTACCATCAGCCTTGAGTTTTTGATTACTTCATCACACATGGGTTACTCCTATTCTTATTATGTATTCAACTATGACTATAAACAACATTTTCTAAGTTAAGGCTATAAAATGGACTGAAGAAAACACAGTACTTCAGTCAAGTTATTCAACTACTGTATTTTTCGTGATGTTTATAATGTATTTGTTTCAAATAAGCACTGGATTATGTCAGATCATACGTCCTCTTTAATGTCAGTCCTTGAGTTAATAGACCGATATAACAGGCAGTGATCATGATTAATTAATTCTTAATCAAAAGGACATCAAAAGGTGTGTAGGATTTGGTGGCTCCTAGTGGTGAAGTTGTATATTGTAATCGAGAGAATACTGCTTGCCTCATTCTCCCCTTCCAAGCATATGAGAAACTATGGTGGCAATGAAACTTGACAAGAATGCAAAGGGCCCTATCTAGAGTCAGTGTTTGATTTGTCCATTATGGGCTACTGTAGACAATGATTCTTATTTCAAAGATGCAATTTGTAAGAATTTTAGTTCAAAATATTAAAAATGTAATTAAAATGACTATCTACTAAAGGTGGCATTCTGTATGCTATGCTATGCTGCCTCATAATTCAACTTTACCTTCAGAAGCGACGAGGTGATACTCAGGCTTCACCCTGTAGTTTCAGCTGGCAGATGAGTTTGACAAAATCTCTTAGCTTTTTTTTAAAGTCTAATAAATAAACAAAATAAACTCACAAATATTAAAAATATGAAAGCAAATATTCTTATGGCTATTTTCCTTATTAAACAGAAGAATACAACCGTGCACCCTCTGTATTCAGCTACTTAGCTGGTGGTCCAAAACTCCTGCTGTAGCTAAACACCAATGTGCCTATATATGTTCTGAGCTCCAAGTCCAGGCAGACTTGAGCAAGCTAGGACTTCTAGCTGTATAGCTAACAAAGATAATGGCAGCTACAGTTAGCAGAAGTTAGCAGTTACTCTGGTGATATGCTCCCCCCTATTTGTTTGTGGTATGAATTCAACAGGTGGCCAGTTCTTACATATTGCATCTTTATGGTGAATATAAACTAATGAAAACACATATTACAGTTGTATATCCCATTCCTGCCAATAGACCCCTGTAAATCTTACACACGGGACCTTTAAACCACCATGTTTTAAACTTGTATTCTTAATCTCTTCTACAAAAACCAAATATCTCACTTGTATTAACAGTCATTTAAAACTGACTTTTTAAATGTTTTTTTTTTTTTTTCATATTAATGAATTTGTCCTCATCTTGAAGCCAGAGATGTGACACCACTTATTAAATGGCTGAGCTCCATTTGCTGAATTGAGTTGTCAGATTGACTGCTGAGCCTGTGAAGTTAGTGGGTCTGATCACATGAACCCTGCGCACAGCCAGTGAGTCTTTGTTTGCAGCTTGGTGAACCATGTGATTACTTTGGTGGGATTGAAAATGGTCACACTGGAGACTGAGGCATCTTTATTTTGCATTCATTTTTCTGCTGAACTCGGCGTTAGAGGACAAAAGCTCTTGCTGTGAAGAGTTCATCCTACTAACACACAAGCACACGCCATTCTTCTGCTCTCTTACTGTAGCTTGGGGGGGGGAAGACGACTGTGCTGCCCTTCCCCTTTTCCCCATGCTGTTCAAAGATTAAAAAGTGCATCCTCCATCAAAGGTTGTAGTTTTCTTGCTAAGCTTTCTCACTTTCTCGTGGCAGCTCCTCTTCTTTTTATCTGGCTCAGGTCGACTGCCTGCCTGCACTGACAGACCGAGTGGGATGAAAGGGAACAGATGAACAAAACAAATATTTATTTATTTATTGTCAGCACAGAAACTTTGACAGGAGATGACATGGCATACATTCTTTTGTTGAACATGGCTCAAAGTTTCTGTGTCCTGAATCATTTCTATGCAAAGTAGCTGGAAACAGAATAATAAAACTAATCTGGGGATTTAAAAAAAAAAAAAAAAAAAAAACTTTTGGAGAGCAGTTTAATATTAGAATGGAGAACTGTCAGCATTATCTGTGGTATGAGTTATTGTGGAAGTCCTCCCTTCATGTATTTATGCTGTGTTACAAACACTGCACTGGTTTCCCCAAATATCTGCTATTTTGGGCAGTGGTGGGAAGACATATTCAGGGAAAGCGGCAGATACAGCCATGTAAAAATACTCTCTCAAAGGAAAAGTCCTGCATCTAAATATTACCTGAGTATATGTACAGAAATATCACCAGAACAAGTACTTACAATTGCAGTAGCATATATTTTGGCCACTTGGGGGCAGCAGAAACTGTAAACACTTCGATGTGCTCATCTGTTAAGTTAATATGACAGCCTAGCAAACACCTGTCAATTTACATATTAGGCATAAAAGTAGCAAATCAGCATTTAATTGGAGTTGTGTTTCTGCCACCTGGTGAGTCCCATATTCACTCTCCCTTTAGCTCTGCTTTGGTCTCCACCAACTCATGACACAAATATCTGTCTCTATATCTGCTAAATGCTCTACTGTGTTCACCAGCTAGTCGCCAACTTTGTCTGCTGTTTGATGCTAGGTAGGTAGGTAGCGTACAGTGGCTTTATCAGAGCTTTCTCACTGAAAACAGCTGCAGCCAATTCTAATAAACAAAAACTGTTGAACTGCAGGACAGAAAACCAAAACAATGAAAGCAGCAAAGACTAAAAAGCTGTGGAAAATGAACGACTCCTTTCCCATACAAATATTTATGTTTCATTGCTACTATGATAATATTGATAGCAGCCAAGTTAAGTCAAATATAGGCCTATTAATTAATATATTACTAGCTTATAAGTACTGATATATTAACATGTTGGCATCTTTTTGATGTAGCAGGTTGAGGTGGAAATTTGACTACATAAAAAAACATTTTATAAGCTGATCGCGTATTTTGTTTTGCAAAATATTTATCTATAAAGTAACTTGTAACTATATCTCTTAAATAAATGTAGATAAAAAAATCTTTCCTTTTTCAACTTGAAGATAAAGTAATGGAACATGGAAATAGTACTCAAGTAAAGTACAAGTGCCTAGTTGTACTTAAGTTAAACTACGTAGCCTGACTTTTGAAAAAGGAAATAACACATGCTGCCAATTTTAAATGAAAAGTTTAATTCAGAAGCAATGAAACGTGTCCTTGCTCAATTTAATGCACTTTGGATTTTGCTGATGAGGACTGCCAATTGTTCCGACTGTCAATTATTCCAAAACCCCAATTGTTCACAAAATGTCCCATTGGACCGACAGGCCGTTATACACAAGAAATTTTGCTTGTTGTTGACTTTTAAACCCCATTGTTTGAAAAATACACACACTTAGTGTATTTTGATGTGCAAAAGTCATGTGACCTTTGTCGTCGTAGTAACATTAATAAACAGGTGGTTAACATTGTGAAACAATCACAGTCTGATTAGGTTTAAGCAAAAAAACAAAAAACAAAACAAAACACACTCACACTTAATTAGGTTTAGGAGAAGATCATGTTTGGGTTAAATTAAGTACATCAGTAATGTTAGTTAAGTTACATGTAAATTCAGAGAAATGTCTTGTCTTCTTTCCTTTTAAAGGCTGCTGGACAAATGGTCTTTCCCATTTGGGCTATTGGGGTTTTGGAATAACAGGCTGTTGGAACAATGGCATGGCACCTTGCCTGTACAGCCTTGGCCTGGTATGAGCAGCAGCTAATGTTAGCTAACATTAGCAAATGTTAATTGCTGCATTAATAGAGGTTAGCCTATTTCACTGACTTGATAAGTGTTCTCACACATTTCAGCCTGTATTGATTTGTTCTCTCATCGCAGACACTTAAAGCTAGATTGCCCTTGACTACATGTTATGACAGAACGCCTCGGTTTAGATTCTTACAGACACACACCAGCGTGCTGGTGGCAGCAATAGAGAGGGACAGAAATGGTAGGGACAACTCATCATTATTCCACTGTTAGTGAAACTATTTCCTCCTGAATAATGATACTGCTGTCAGAACAGTGTCTGCTGTAACCACAGCGTGCTTGTACAAAGACTTTCAGCGTGTCTCCTCCGGACAAAGGAAACTTTTCTTTTTAAGTTTTAATTGTGGAGGCTACAAAGTCACAGGCAGCGTGGAATGATAAGGTAAGCAGGATGAATAATGTTAATAAGTATTACAGTGCTGGTGCAGGCAAATTTTTTGGCTGTGTAAAGGAAGATAAGACTAAAAACAAAACAGCAAACAACAAGCAAGCCACAACAATGTCCTACAATAATATCAATGTCAGACAAGAGTAGGCCATATTATGAGCTTCACAAAACAACCATGTGTTTGCCTTTGGGGCCTTCTGGCAAAATATCTTCCAGCACCCAAAGAAAGTGATTATTATAGAAGATCTTTACTTATATAATGTACATGAAGCAACAATATCTCAACCAAAAATCTGATTGGATTAAATCTTGAATAAACTAACTTTAGGCTAAATTATACTCAGTATTTTTTTTTTGCAAATTTTCTTATGCATATTCCTCACAAATCAGAAGTTGAGTCATCTGATTTGGCAGTGCTGATTAGCAGATTGTATCAAAAAGGCTGTCAGATGGCAGGGAGTAGATTTATTAAGATGGTAAAGAGAGTGAGCTACGCACATGAGCCCTCAAGCCTATAGAAGTCATTATTTGGCAAATTAATTATGCATGAATCAGAGCTTAAAAGTGGCACTGGCTCCTGGCAATTTCATGGAGAGGTGCAGAAGGTCTTAACTAACATTTGACACGGCACCAGCATTATCCATTGACGGTGCTGTACTTTTCCATGTGGTAATTTTGACATTCAGTTCTCTACAGGCTGTTTAAATGGGGTCAGTATGAGGACGTAGAGTGTCACCATAAAAAACAATTTAACACCGATTTGAAACTCAAACCCCAAAGTAAAATAAAGCTACACTTTCATTTGGCTGGAGGCTTATTGAGATTTAATCAGACTAAATTATTCCTCTGTTGTTTTAATTTAGGCTCAATGAGACGGTGCAGAAAGACCTTAAACTCAGGGATGGAAACAGTTTTCAAGTTCATTGACTTCAGTAAATTGGACTTTCAGGAATTGTAATTAAAACAAATTGTTCTGACTAAAGTGTGTCCTGAAATATTTATGCTGAATCATATGACATCAAATCCTGAAATTAGTTGCAAATTTAAATGGACAAATTTGTCACCCTGCTGGCTGAGTGCTGGTTTAATTTTCAAATTATTTGGGCTTTATTGTGTTATTGTCCACTCAGAAGTTGCCTTAAAGGGACAGTTCACACCCAAATAATTTTTTTCCTCTGGCTTATAGTGCTGTTTATCCTTCTAGATTGTTTTGCTGTGAGCTACGAAGTTTTGGAGATATCGACTGTAGAGATGTCGGCCTTCTCTTGAATATAACTGATGTAGGTGGCACTTGGTTTGTGGTGCTTGAATCACCCAAAAACTTAAATAGTTGTATTTATATGAAAACTAATACTAAGAATAAGAATAATAGCTCAGTCAGTAGAAGTGACGCATGTAAACACCTCAAGCTAAAGAGACTGGCCCGATCCAGCTGGATCGTCCAACATGTTGTTATCGCAGCTCATCTTGTACCACTAATTTAAAAAACACCCTTCCACATGTGATACTGAAGCACAAGGTACCCTTTAGCTGCTGTATCTGACGTGGTCAGACAGCCTTTTTGACACATGGTTAACGGTCAAAGTTTTGATTAGCTTTGGGCACAAAAGCTACTTGGGTAGACAATAAACGTTATGTTACGTGTGTCATGAAACATCACTGAAGTGACTCCTAAGACAAAAGTGCATGTAAGTCACATTTCACTGATGTGACTTGCAACATGTAAATCACATGCCTTGACCGCAGACGACACAAAGAAGAACAGGCTGAAGGAACCTTTTAGTTCCTTGAAAACTAGTTCCTGGGACTAAAAAGCTCCAGTTATTTTGGGTGGAAACATGCCTATTGCTGTGCTGTAGATTTTTTTACTGTCTCCAAAATTCAGCAACTCACACCAAAACACTCTAGATGAATAAACAGCTCTACGGGTAAGGGGAAAATATATATATTTTTCTTTTGGGGGTGAACTGTCCTGTCAAGAAACACTGCAAATTGTCCACACATTGTTAATTGAACACAGTGATTAAAAATTAAAATAAAATAAAATAAGCTCTTCTTTTAAACAACGCACTGCTTGTTTGATCATAATTTCTTATCACCCAGCAGCAACTCCCTGACAGCCCGGTTCAGAGAATCTGTACAATCGATGGTCAGGTACTTTCCAATTTTTATGGACACTCTGCCGCTGAATCAGCCTTGTGATTTAATTTGAACGTCACCGCAGTCTGTTTCAACCTTTCATACTTGTTATGTAAACCTTCTGTTGTTTGTCTTTAAGTATAAAGCTTCCTTAGAATGAAGTTCATTCAGGAGCCGCGCTCTCCCTCTGGTATGCCTCCCCTGGCGTCGCTTGACCGGGCTCGTGTCTAACATTTCGGTGCCGATTTTGCCACCGTGAAACGCAGTGGTCACACTGTAAGTGTTTGATCATGACTTTGATAGTTTATAAGGGTATTTTTGTGATTTGATGACTCAAAATCCAACCCAATTACGCATTAATCAATTCCATTCCAGTGGCTGCGTGATTCTGCTTCAGGTTTTGGCACTAACAGGCTCCAGGAGTCTCTTGTGGATGACAGCGGGGAGCAGTGTTGCTGGAGATGCTGTAGCTGCTCACACAACCGCTAGAAGACAAACGCCGTGGTCCTCCCACCACCTCAGCACAGCTCCTCCTGAGTGCAGCAGCTCCGGGAACGGGAACTATCTTCTATAAAACGATGAATGGGACTTTGCCCCGCGCTGGATCCTGAGCCTGGCGCATACGCAGATAGAAGGACAGTCTTTTCTTTCAGTTCAACCCGGGGTGGAAAAGACGCAGCAGCAGCAATGACAGAGCAGCAGTCGTGCGCAGCGGCGAAATAGACCAACTATTGTGGGGACGGGAGATTGATAACACAACTGGGCGAGCCAGGAGAGCGGCAGATGTAATTTCCAGCTGGTTTGGTGCCAGTGGTGTGCTGGATGGGTTATTACTGCGTCCTCCTTTTCATCATCTACTGCTTCCAGCGCTCCCACAGTACTTGGGGATCTCGGACGGCTGTCTGTGAGGGAGTACTGCTGCTGCAGAGACTAACGGGGAATGCCATGTGTCGTTGCGCGACATAGAAGCTCTTTGTGGGGCTTGTTTTGCACCGGGGACAGGTGGTGCCGTGTGTGTGAGAGAGTGTGTGTTGTGTGTGTGTGTTGAAGCCAGCAGGGGGGCACGGACACACAACCCCCTGAGACAGTTGTCTTAGGGATGTCAGGCCGGCGTACGGGATCAGTTTGTGCCAGAGACAGGTGCGACAGGGAGGAGTAGTTTTCAAAGCCCCGCACAGGATCTGGTAACGAGCCTCCGCTCTCCTCTGATCACTCTCGGATTTTTCTGTACCCAGCGGGACTCGTTGTCGACTCATACTGCACCCTTTCCCCTCGATAAGCAGAGGTAAGTGACCCGAGCTGTCCGGTGTGTGGAGGTCTGTGGTGGGTGGTGGTTGGTGGTGCGCTCCGGGGGCACCGAGGCTCTGTCGCGCCTTGATGCTTTGGATAAATTGTGTTGCCTCCGGTATCACGAAGGAATTTAACTGTGGGTATTTGGTTAAAACGAACCTGATCAATACACAATAGCTGTTCTGTTATCTTTGCTATCTCGGCTCTACACTAGGTTTCATTGTATAATTCTCAATTTCATACTGCGTAGCTCGCAGCCACGCACAAAACAAGCAGCTGTCTGGAGCCTGAAGAGGCACTTCACCATCCATCTATTGATTATCTATTGACACGATTCAGATTGTGTGATTGAAAATGGCTGACAGTTATGGATTTGCCTAGATCGTTTGTTACTGTACTGTCACTGTCACTCACTCACCTTAATTAAACAGGTTTTTCTCTTGGAACTGTTAAATTTGAGTAACCTGGGACTTTTTTTTCCTGACTGTATCAAGAGATGACAATTGATTTAAGGCTAGAAAACCTAATTTCAAATCCACTGAGTTGCTGAACAGTTGAGGCAGAAACTGCATGTTTAATTGGTCAAAATGAGCCATCCTCCTGTGTCTTTCTTACTGTGTACTTTAAGGGTGTAACAAACCATCGATACACTTGAGTATCGCAATATTATGTTTTGTGATACTGATATCAGTTCTCAAAAACACTGTATCGAGTTTTGTGGCAGTGGTTCATTTTGTGTTGTGTTTAAAGCCCCGGCCGCTAGATAGCAGTGTTGTTATCTATCTTTAACTCTCTAACTTTTTTTTTTATTTTAGCATTTTATCACCTTGCTTACAGTTTCATAATATATTGCTATATATTGAATCTTAACTCCTGTACGTATTGTATCGCCAGATCCTCAACAACAAAACAAGAAAAAAAATCAATGTCTATACTCATATAATCATAATCTCTTTCACTTATAACCCACTATACCCACTACATTTGTATTTTCTCATTGTTTTGCTGTGCCTGGGACGCTTTGCCAACCCAAAATGTTGGTATTTGATGTCCTTGTTGGTGTTTGACTCAACAATGAACTTGAGCTTGCTGGTGTGTTTAAGAACAGCTCTGACCTACTGTATTGATTCTACCTTTAAGTATCACAATATTACGTTTTGTGATACTGTGTCAATTCTCAAAAACACTATTGAAATATCTTGATGCATGCAAAGATTTCTGGCAGTGGTTCATGTTGTGTTTAAAACCTTTTAGAAACTTTTAAAACTCCGATTTTATGCATACGATGTTCCTATACTGTGACAGTTTTTCTAAAACTAGATAAAATAAATAGCAGTGTAATACCTTGCTTACAGTATCGCAATATATTGCAGTATCTTGAATCGTAGCCCTTGTATCGTGATATGTATCATATCTGCAGATTTTTGCCAATACACAGCCCTACTTTTCTTAAAGGCATAATATGCAAAAATTTCCCCCCAAAAAGTATAGACATACACAAGTATCAAAAAATCATACAAACAACCCCTTTCAGTGATCTCTAATGTCCCACTAGAAGTGTGTGGTGGTGTCTGTGTCTGCACAGACCCTGCTCTCTGCCTGCATTACTGTGTTTTCTCATTATTTTGCTGTGTTAGGGATGCTCTACCAGCCCAAAACGTTGTTATTTGACATGCTGGGAATGAGACTCAACAATCAGCTGTCTTTCTGCTGTGTTTAAGAACAGCTCGGCTAAATCCTACTGATTCTACCTTTAAAGCCAGAAAGTCTCATTTGCAATCCAGCGAGTTGACTGTGGAAGCAGAGACTGCATGCGTCTTCGCCATAGGATTGGTCAGAATGTGCCTTCCTTACTGTGTACTTGTTTGTTTATGGCATGTGATTGTATGTTATCTGCTGGCGGTTGTGTATGTTCTACAGTCCTACCCGCTGGGCCCCTGCTGGTGTCCACTGCTCCCTCCTTCAGGCTCTGCCATCCCTCCCTCCCTCGCTCCTTCCCTCTCTCTCTCTGCAGTGGCTGCTATCTTTACAGTACATTGAGCTAGTTGGCTGGATGATGTCAAAAAAATCACATTTTTAAGCTTTTTGTTTTGTGCGAGGAGGATCGCTAACTCTCAATAGCTGGCTCCAAGTCTCCTCAAGTTTTGGGAGCTGTGTTTTTTTGTTGTGGCCCCCTGTTTCAAATTCAAATTGCCTTTCAGCTGCCTTTTGTCCAGCGCTGAGGTTTGTGGACTGGAAAGAGAGACAGAGAAGTAAGTGAAGTCCCTGAGGGTCAGAGCATTCCTATAATGAGCCCTAGTGTGTGTGAGAGGAGAGGAGAGAGGAGAGACAGACACATCTAAAGAAAGTGAGACAGTGCTCCTCCTCGTCCAGCAGCAGAGGGAATACCAGCACCTCGACCAACCTTTCTGTCGCTCAGACTGTGTCAATCAGCCTTGGAGGACAAGAGCCTCTTTAATTCCTCTTCCTCTGGGCTGTCACCCACCCTGACAGCCAGGGCTCAGGGGTGATCCTGCAGGTTACACGTAGTTCCTCCCTCCCTGCTGCTCAGAGGCTTCATCGGGGGGTGATGAACAGCACCAGACTCAAATTGTACAGTAACCTTATTGCAAACAAGGAGATACAGTAGGTGGTGCAAGGGAAGAAGTTAAGATGAGACATGAAAGGAGAGATGATCATAAACTTGATATTGTCTAATCACCAGCAGCTTCTTCTGCATGACAGAGGAGGAGTACTGCCCCCTTCTCTCTCATGTGCTGACATCCTCTTGTAGGCCCATCGCGCCAACAGTAATTACAAGAGAAGCGCTATCAGAGGGAATGAATTAATAGACAACAGAGGAAATACCTGTCTGATAGGATCTCAGATCTTCTTATTGTACACGATCTAGATTTCATTTGCTCAGATGTCAAGGACCAAACACTTTGCAAGAGTTGAGAACAGAAGAAACTGCGTAGGAGTTTGCTGAAGTCAGAACGTTTTGAGGCAAAATCTACCAAAAAAATATATACATTCCTGTCACTTAATGTAGTACAGGGTTGTGAGTAAGATCAGGAAACCAAAATAATCAAGACTGTAACTATGACAGAAATATCAGCCCTTTAAGAAACTTTAAAGGGATAGTTTGGATTGTTTGAACTGGGGATGTATGAAGTACTGACCAGTAGTCAGTATTAGGCCTGGGTGATATAGCTGAAAAACCTATCATGATAGTAAAGTTTCATATTGATCAGTGTTGACAATTATTGATCAGGTAGGTTGACTGATAACATGTTATATATTCTAAGGTGTGGAAGCAGCTAAGGTGATAAAATGAGTAAAAATCACAATATTTTTGACGGAATACCTTATTGCAACAATATTGTAGGGATAACAATGGGTGCTTTCACAAAATATTAACCCAATGAGATTTTTTGATAATTACTGAATAATATGACTACTTGGGTACAGGCAAATAATCAAACAGTTACACCAGTCTGGTAGGTTCAGAAACTTACTGCACTTGATTGTTATGCAGCCTGTAAAAATAGAAAAAGACTACATGTGTGCCATATCACGATATTACTATGTCCAAACTATATCCAGTATCTATCATGATATCTAGTCCCATATCACAATACAATATTGATATATTAGCCAGCCCTAGTCAGTATATTAGCTACTGTAGATGCCAGTTTGTACGCGCGCAGTTTGGAGAAGCAGAGGGGAGTAACACCACAGAGGCTGTGCATTGTACTGCTGTGGATCTGGTCAGCAATAAAAGGTTTTAACCATGTTAAAAGGTCCATCTAAAAAAATCAATACTTGTTGAAGTATACGCTATATTTAGAATATTTTCACCGCTTTACTTTGCCATCAGACTGCCTTTTCCAGTGGGAAATCACTGCCAAATATTGCTCTCCTTAAACCAACCAAACTCCATAGTCAAAATTCATTTTAACTTGCCAAAGACTGTAGTTGCTGGTCTACCACTGCAGTTTGGTTGGTTTGGAGAGAGAGATATTTGGCTTACATAAGGGTGGTTTCCTGTCAGAAAATGCTGTCTGGTGAAAGTATTCTAAATGTAGCGTACACTTAAGCTGGACATTTTTAAAGTGGCAAAAATACCTTTTGATGCTGACCCTGTCCACAGCAGTCCATCGCTTAGTGTCAGTACTTATACTCCTCTCTGCTGGAGACACGCCGACCAGCATCTACTGTAGGTAATACACTGACTATCGATAAGTGCTTCATACTTCACTTCAAATAATCCAAACTATCCCTTTAACCCTGTAAAAGTAATGTTTGTTTTGATGATATTGAATTATTTTATAATAAACTTCGTCTAAAGAGTTTAACGTCTTTCTGCGGGCAGAGGAGAGGGGATCCATGTTTTCTCAGTCAGTATATAAATAACCGGACTGTAGGAAGGAAGCACTACTTCTGCCAAAAGAAATGACTCAGTAGGGGGCAAAATTGCACAGACAAGTAAGGCAAATGTAAAGGAAAGCAATCGAAGGAACAGTGCACTTGATGTTAGACCTGAACAAATGCTGAACACTAAAGGTGATTAGTGGACAAACCCCAACAGGAAAATAAAAGCAATAGGTCCAAGTAAAAGCCTAATATAAGAGCAGGATTGTGTGTCAATGGAGAACTCAGATAACAAGGCTAAATGTGTGCCCAGGAAACCAGGCAGGGGGTTTGTACTGTTCCAAGGTCCCAATGCTGATGTCAGTTTTTGGCGATGTTTTTCTCCATCCCCAGTGCTTCTTCTTCTCCTCGCAGCTTAACAAACTGCTCGCTGGAGCATGGCTAATCCTTGGCTAGCAGTGCCCAGTGATTTATTATAAAGTTAGTTAATTTGGGGAGATCTGCAACATCCCACCGTACACACATGCCCTTGACAGATCCCTGCTGTCTTTACTGCATTGGAGTCTGCATCGCCAATTAGTCTGAAGGATTGTTTGTGCGTGTGTGTGTGTGTGTGTGTGTGTGTGTGGTTAAGAAAAGAGAGTTTGCCCATGTCTGTCAAAGAGAAACATAAGGGACATTGTTCATCACTTTGTGTCTGTTTGCCTTCCTGTCTTGTGTGTGTGCATGTGTGTGAGTCAGTCTGTCTGTGCCCCATACAACTGTGATTCAGCAGAGTCCAGCCTCTCTTGAATGGGCGCCCTGTTTGTGCCTCGTTTCTGACGCCAACAGCCGTCTCTGCACCCCTTGCCTCTGAGCAAGTGTTGCGCCCCATGTGCTAAAATAACAGGTGTCTTCACACAGTGACTTAATCCCTCGTCCTCCACCTCCTTGCCTCCCTGCTGCAACCTGCTGGGGGTTACGTCACCTGTGGGCCCAGGGCAGCTCCAACACAGAAATAAAAAAATCATAGATTAGTCAGACAAAGCTGCATTTGTCAGACAAGTTCAGGTCAAAGTGAGGACAGGTTTACCTCGCCAATGTGCTGTTTTCTACAGTCACATAATCTGACTGCCGAAGGGCAAGACGAGTTTATTTATATAGCACCGTTCAGACACAAGGATATTCAAAGTGCTTCACAGGGGCATCAGAATGCTCTAAAATAAGACGTTAAGAAAACATTAAGATTTCATTTAAAAGACCATAAAAACAAAAAGAACTTCTGTAGAAACCTGGATTGAGTATTTAAGCTAAACTGGAGTGAGAGAAAGTGGGGTTCTCTTATCAGAAAAATCTACTTTAACCCTCCTTATCATGAATTTATGGCCTTCTCTCTCTCCTGTTCATACACTTAAAGGGACACGCTACCAATTTAGCACATGAAAGTCATTTTATATGCCATGAGGATTACTACTCAGCCCATAAAAAACTGTTTAATGTCTTCTTTGGCAGAAAGCCTGTATTAGACCCTGAAGGTGTGGAGTTTGAAACAAGTGGGCATTTAAGAGGCAGAGAGCCTCTAATGAAAGACCCTATTGACTTGCATTATCGTGAATATAGGATCCAGTGTTTTTAGAGATTACAAGGGACTAAAGGTCAGGATATCTTGGCCTCTGCTGCTTTGATTTTATCTTAATCTGTCTCTTGTGAGTCCTTCTACTTTGTGAAGGTGCAAAACTAAACTGCAGTCCTCTTTGCAGTCAGCGTTTTTATGCAGTGATTTACATGAGACTAGATGGTTTTGTTTTCTTTCTCTATGATTTCTCGCTCCACCTCAGTATATTGGAAATGAATGGAATATCATTTGTTGTACTCATAGCCATAAAAAGACTTACTTTTCAAAAGTAACATGTCTTTTTTGAAGCGGTGCCCCGGGTACTCTTGATAATCAGCACGCTGTCAACAGATTTCATCAAGTCTATTGTCTTGGTGGAAAGTATTTCCAATGAAAACTACTCATTCCTCTAGAGGTATGTGAGGAAGTATAATTTCTTGCGATTTGCATGAACAGACCCTTGGCTGAAGTTTCCCCTTCGGCAAAAATGAGTCATAAGGGTAATCGTTTGAGTAAATTTCAATATTGCGCCACATGTATGTGCTGGAACACCTGTGTTTCCCTTCGTCTCTCCTGAGTTTGTCCTTTCTGTTTCGTATTTCTTTGGGTTCAGCCCAAGCAAAGGCAGATGTATTGGAGTCGTCCTCTGTGGGAGCAGAGCTGTCGCCGTCTACATCAGTCTACTCTGACACTGACAGACCTGGTCGGAAACACTATTGAGCTGCTGAGTCTGGGGGTTTGTGTTGAACCTGCCCATCCTCCTTCTCTTTTTTTTTCTGTCATTCTTCTTCTATGGCATTTCCCTCCTGCTTGTTTTCCTTCGCACATTCTGCCTCCACACCGCTGCCCTCCCTTCATTAGCCCCCCCCCACCTCCTCTCTTCCACCGCTTTCTTCCCTCCCTCCTCCCCCTCTCTCCGTCTCCTCTGGACCTTGATGTCAAGGCCTCTCAGGCAGTGTGGTCTCTGTCTGCAGGCTGTCAGGGCAGGGACACTGCCCACTGGGACCCTGAATGGGACAAATTGACCGTAACAATGTTCCCACTTAGCATGTGGAGCTGGGAGAAAGAGAAGGTGAAAAGGAGGGCCTGATGATTGAGGGGCAGGCCTGTCGGACTGGAGGGAGAAAGGGGGACAGAGGGGGAGGAGAGCAGGACAGCTCTTTGAAATGTATGAATTGAAGACTTATATTAAATCACACATAGGGCTGGGTTTTGACCTTTGCCTAAATACTATTGAGTACTGAAAACTGTTTTGTCATTCAATACCATATTTAGATACCTAAGGAGTAAATCTCATCAGCATTGTTCGTGTTTATGCCAAGGGGGGCCTTTTTTCAGAGGTGGAAAATAATGAAGTACAAATACTTAATGAATTTATGCAAGTAGAGTTTCGAGGTATCTGAATCTCTTTTTCTGACTACTTTTTACTTTTACTCCCTACATCTTAACAAAAATATCTGTACTTTCTTCCCTTTACATTTTCAAAAAAGGTTTGTTACTGAAGTTTTAATGCATTTGAGAGGAATTATTGATTACTTTTATTTTTCATCTTTGCGGTGCCACCTTCTCAACATCAAGACCGTTTTCAGCCTAAATGGCACCTGACCATTCCTTGATGCATTCATCAGAGCATATCACACATGAGCACAACAGACGTAATAAGACAAAAACAACATAAAAGATGTAAGATGAAAATGAGATAGAAGACATAAGATGAAAAATGATGTTAAAGACGTAACAAGAAGACGTAACAGCAAAAGCAGTGTAAAAGATGTAACAAGCCGTAGACAACGTAAAAGATAGAAAATGTCGTAAGACGCAACAAGACGAAAACGAGGTAAAAGACATAAGACGAAACAGACAGAGAGACTCAGCTCAACTGCCAAGAAAAGTTATCTTTGCACATTTTTCTTTTATACTCCGAGTAGATTTCAGGGCCTATACTTTTTCACTTTTACTTGAGTAAAGAAGTTGAAGTCTTTGAGTCTTTTTTTTACATGAGTATCTGCACTTCTAATTAAATAACGAATGTTTCCACCTCTGTTGTTTTTAACAACCAGGTGTTTGAACAGCTTCTTCTTCTAGAGTGAGTAATTGTACCTTAATGTGTGATGTAAACTTCTTCTTGTTAAAATGGATTTGGTATCCAAAAGTCTCATTCATGCAGGAACCGCTATCAATTTTTTTTAAAGAGCCCCAGTCCTTATCACACATCTTGCCTTCTTAAATCCTATTCTCTGTCTCATGTTCACACACACACACACACACACACACACACACACACACACACACACACACACACACACACACATTATTTGCCCAAGGCTAGTGCTTGGGTTTCCATAGCAGCAGGATAAACACGTTTGCCGGTGACCCTACAAGCCCTCACATACACCACACACCTCATTCTCAAGGCCCAGATGCCCTCTGGGTGGGGGTTTCGTCAAGCCTGGCAGTTTGATCCTCACTGAGGTGCTACCGCTGCCTCACAGAGGGTCAAGGATCATCCGGCCCCCCCCATTAAAATGCAATAAGGGCTATAGCCCAACGGGACCACCTCTGCCATTCAATCACACACTACTGCTCCTACCATCATCCTATCTCTCCCTTTTATCTTTTAATCACTTGTTTTTCCAGTCCCGTCTTCCTTTCACTCTCATCTCTCCGTCTGCTTCATGGCTCTTTACGCATCCAGCGCAATGCCAAGGCAGCCAGAATAGATGAGAGAGTTCAAAGAAGGGAGCCTGATATAGTCAATAATAAGCCCTCTTTCATTTTTCCTTAAAAAATTCTCTCTTGCTCGCTTGGTAGTTGCTCTCATCGGCCGCCACGGGCTAGTCTCTCCTCAGAGTTTGTAAAGTCTGTGATTTCAATATTTCTTGTCTATGCCCTTTAACTGTGACAGAGTGTGTTGGAGAAGTTGGAGCGATATCATGTTGTGTAAGCCCGAGGTGACGCAGTACGACAGGAACAAAGAATGCAGCTGCTATCACCAAAGGCCAAGTGGCTGTTGAATAAAGATGCTTCCCGTCGGTAATGCTGGCATTCCATGTAGGCTTATTGTACCTCCACAGGGGGAGTGTGTTCTCACATGTGTGTGTCTGTGTTTCCTATATTTGAATAAGGTAGACACTGGGGGATCCTTGCATTCTCTGCAGTGGTGGAAAAGAGATGTGTTCCATGAGTACAAACTCTGTCCTATCACTCTTAGAAACAAGGGTTCCAAAAGGGTTCTTGTTGAAAAGCTGTGGTTCCATCCACAACCCTTTGCCTCTGAAAACCTTTTGAAGAAAGGGTTTGTCAAGGGTTCTTTGTAAGACTTAAGCGTTCCATTATTAAGAACCCTTTTTGGAATTCTTAAAGGATTGTTGAAAGCATGGTTCCCTTAAATATTCAGATGTTTACCCATGATTCAAATGGGTTAATTTAAACAATGGTAACTGTAACATAATAAATATACAAGTTTTTTCAATAGAACCCCCTGGGAGGGTTCTAGATGAAATCCTTTGAATATAAAAGGGGTTCTTGGTAGAATCCCCTGGATGTGTCCTTGTTAGTACCCTTAGAGGGTGAGAAGGTTCTAGATAGAACCCCCAGAGGGTTCCTGGTGATACCATAACACCGTAGAAGGGTTTTCTGTAGAACCTCTCATAGGGGGTTCTGGGTGGAACCTTCCACAGATGGTTCTGGGTATAACCCTTTACACTGGGTTCCAGCTGGAACCTTCATAAACGGATCTGTCAGGAACTAAAAAGGGTATGGAGACAAGCTGAAGAACCGTATATGGTTCTAGCTTGCACCTTTATTTCTAACAGTGATTTGGCAGTGGACCATGAGTGACACTGTGGGAGACAGGATGAAAAGACAGGCAGACATGACTGAGACGGACACCAACGTTTGCTTCCTGGACACGAATAAACAGTGTGTGTGAGCTGAATGCTTTTCACAGCCTGTTTGCTTGTCATTAAGCGGTGTTCACATAGCTTCCCCCCCTTTCTCTTTCTCACTCACACACACACATGCACACAAACTTGGTCGTCTCCCTGTCTCGCGCTCTTATGAAGTCTTGGTGTCAGCAGAGCCCCAGTTTGTTAACAAGAGGAGAGACTAATGAGGGGTCAGGAAGGGAGAGGACAGGCTGGTCCTGTACACCACCCGGAATACATGAATACACACTGGTACATTGAGGCATAGTAACATGAGGTGAGATCTTTGCATGGGGAGGCATATGTCTACATTCAATTAACACATATTAGACATGGACAGACAAAATATAGTGCACATTATTTAAGTTATAAATCAACAAATATCCCTGAGGGCCTGCTGCAAAGTAAAGCTCATACAACACAAAAAACCCAATAAAGATAGAGAGCCAGGAAATGTGAGAAATTATTATCTAACACATCAACAAGGTTTTTTTAGATTTCAGTTTGTGCACGCTGATATGTGCTGCTCAGGGCCATGTCAGTACAACTAGTGATGAAGGTTTTCAACGTGATCTGAGAGTGGACAGTCTGATCTTGCAGGTCAGGTGATAGTTTCCCATTAGTGACCACAGCTCTTTTTTCTTCAAAAGACAATGTTGAAAATCTTTTTAAAAATAAGAAATAACCAGGCTGACCACAGCTGGTCGGTCTCCACCTCAGTGTTGGTCATTTAACAGCGCGAGAACTGATCACGCGTGTGTGAACCTACAAAAATGTTGTCCTTTGGGCAGACAGAGGCACAGATAACCAAGATTTAGAAAACTTGTGGAACCGTGGAACTGTGGAAAA
>JAJHUR010091910.1:27821-44990 GCA_027495735.1 Lutjanus campechanus | reverse complement strand
GTAGTGGTTTTTGCTTTTTTTGAAAGAGATTAATGTGCTTAATGGGAAACAGACACTTGTTTTGAATAAGTTCTGACGTAATGAATATTTGACTCACATGACTAATCAGCTATTTCTGCTCTGTCAGTCTCCTGTTCGCTTCCATGGCGCTCAAATACATCCATGATCGCTTCACACAGGTCTGATGTAACCTTCCACACATAACATAATACATGAAACCAACAGAAATGCCATATTTCCATCGTGTGTACTGCATTTTTTTCTTTGAGTTTCATGTGGCGCTCTTTTAATTATGTCACCTTGTTGTTTTCTGACTGGAGAATTGGCACCACTGTTTATCTCAGTAAACCTAACTCCTAATAATCACATAATGGTAGTGGATGGAAACAAACATTCATTCACATCTTTTGCAGATTTACTCAAAATTATGTTAAAATTTACAATACATTTTGATGGGAACACGGATTGTGTTGTGCACTGTTGAAAACCTAAAATTTGTCATTGCTACTAAGGCAAATGAATGAAAATGACCTGGAAATTTTTCTGAACTGATGGCTCATCTACCTGCAAGAATAAGTGAGGCATATGTCCAGAACTGTTTTTTTTTATAACATGTTAATTTGTTTTTTTGATGGTTTTCTTGTCAAATACCAATACCAAATACTAACACTGCTGTTTCCACTGCATTAGTTGATCCAGATGCACTTGTTTGTTGGTTAGCTGAAAACAACAGCAGTCTCTTCTGCTGTGAAAGAGTCAAAATGTTCAGCCTCTGGTTTAAAATATACAAGGTTTATTCTGTTGTAGCACAGTTGCATATCTTTTAATACAACCAGCTGTTCAGAACAACAGTGTCGGTGCAATGTTTGCACATCACAGTGGTCTTGTGTGTGTGTCAGTCTGTTTGTGTGTTTGTACAACTGAGTAAAAAATAAGCGATCGAGAGCGAGAGAAACAAAGAAAGGGCAGCTTATAAACTGTTTGTGTCTAATTTGTACCTCAGTCTTGACGAAGACATGACAGAGCTGGAACAGGAGGCAATTCAAACAGGCCTAAGGGCCTTAACCAGCATTTTTTTATTTGGTGAAATTGAATAAAAAACACTGTTACTGACAATCAATGTTTTCTCCCTCTATTTTTTCAGTGAATGTACCTAAATGGCCAAGTTTGGGAAAGCTCAGAGGACTGGCACATTATTTAAGACAATTTCAGCTCTTTTGTAGAGGCTCTTTTTTGTACTGTAACATTTTCAATAGCCTTGACGTATGTATTATTTGAAAAATGTTGTGCACAACAGTATTTACTGACTTAGTTAAACGTGTATCTTAGCAGTTGAAGCTATATGTAAAGAAAATAAATTTAAAGAGTGACATTTTGAGAGATCTGCTGACATCTTCTGTTGTCAGTGCTGAAATGATTTCACAAGGTGTTGTTGGCTATCTCACTGTGCACCAAGGTGTTACAATACAAGAGGTGATAGATTGTTTATCTGCCAGTGGAATAACACTTTGACCAATTGCTTCCATGCTATTTTGTTTTCTGTGATATTCAGGTACATTCAGATGAGATATAGATAGCGTACATGTGAATTTATTTTGATAAATTTGACTTTAGAATAACGTGTTTAAAAATTGTTCTTTGATTTTGTTGTTGCATTTGTGTAAGTAAGCAGTGCATCAGGGAGTTTAATGCTTAAAAATAAGTGCTGTGCACTCAGGTAGCTCAGTTGGTAGAGTGTGGGCCCCGTGAGGCTGAGTCCTCTGCACTGGCCGAGGGTTCAATTCTGGCCTCTGTCCCTTTGCCGCATGTCTTCCCCTCATGTTCTATATCTTCAGTTGTCCTATCAGTTAAAGGCATAAAACCCCTTTAAAAAATATGTAAGAAGTATTTTGCACTTAAATCTACACAGTTTACTTTTGGTGTTGTTGGGTAAAAGTTCCATAATAACCTTTATGCATAATTTAATTTAGATTGTCTGAGAGAAAACAAGACTTCTGCTCCTCCTCTTGGTTCTCTTTAGAAAATCTAGCATGTAATGAGAGACTTTGGCCAATCACATATAGCCATATTGATAAGATAGTTGATTCTCTAAATGCAAGTATATGGCAACCTGGGAATGAGACTCAACAGTCAGCCAATCTTCGAGCAACCAATCCAAGGAGTCAGTAATTTGATGACGTGGGAATGAGATCCAGCAATCAACTATCTTTCTTTAGAATCACTTACTGCACCTTTAAGGCATTTTGACAGGACGATCTTTGGTTAACATGAAGATTAAAGATACTCGAATGAAAATCATATGTATGAATATGTATAACCTTCACCCCTTGCAGGCTTGAAATGGACTACAATTTTTTTGTAGATAGTTTTTTTTGCTCTTATGTGATTAATAGCAGTTGTGGTTAGTTGGATTCCAATGCGGACAAATACTTTTGAACAGGATAACTTAAAGAACTACTCCCGGTTGGTAACCCTGATGATCCTTGCACTGCCATCTAGCAGTTCCTGCATGCTCTGTCCATCATTTATTTTTTGATAAGTGGTGTTAAAAAATTTAAAAAATATGTAAACAGTATTTTTAATGCTTTGATTAATTGAATGACCTTTGGGCAGAAAACACTAATAAGCTGGGCATTGCTGCTGAAGGAACTTACTGAGCATGGAAACCATTTGATGGTCCTCTGCATAGGCGTGTGACCTTTTGCTCAATAATGCAATGTGTTCTTGGATCAGAGAGCATATTCATAATTTCACCGCCAGCTTGCATTTTCAGATATCCGACTTGCATGTTCAAGTATTTTATTTGATGTGTAGTACATGTGCACTGTTGAATAAGTAATGGGATTGCCACAGCAGGCATGCACCAACAGTGTGTAGATCAACAGAGATGCTCAATGCACTTCAAAACCACTGACTATCCCAAGTGCCCTCACAGCCTTTTCCAGTTCGAAGCATCCGTTTTAAAGCTGCACAAAGTATTTTTATGTAAAACATACATAGATGATGATGCAACCTATCAGCCGAAATCATAAAGTGACACTGACAGCCCCCAGGCACGTCTTACTCTGGTAAAAAGAGACGGCATACCAGGAGACTGGTAGATATGAGTGAGCGGTGTGCAGTTCATTGATGGCACAAGGACACACAGGTAGACCTACAAATATTTTCAGTTATATCTTGTTGTGTTTTAGTCAGTGCAGCTTATATCTGTTAGTTTTGTAAATCTAGCTATCTTGCTTGCTGATTTATATCCTTCAGTGGTGATTCATATGTTTGAGTGTAACATTGTGGATACTATATGATGAAGCCTCTTAATCTCAATGTTGCATATCGGCTCGATATTATTGCAAGGCATCAAATAGCAGACTCCGACACAATTCGCATTCTGATCTAAATTCCTAAACCCCGCATTATATCTATTTGTAAATAGGTAAGACTAAACAGTTTGGATTGAAAGCTGAATAGAGATTTTCACTTCTATTTTGCATGCGTATGTAATATGAGGGAAACTTGTTTCAAATTAAACTTGTATGTTTTCTGTGTCCGTGATTACACAAGGGTCCGCTGGGGTCCGTGTTATGTAAATTTCATAATTGGTCAAAATGTCACTTTGCAGATTGATGTTTAAATATTAGCCAGTAATCAATGCGACTCCCTTGACTGGACTACTAGTTTAGAATCAGCTTGACGTTGGGGAAAGTAAATCAACTCACTGTTTCCTCATTTTTATCCCTTAATTTCTGAGTATATGAAAAAATAACTGTTCTAATCAGGAGGAAAAGAGCTCTGGCACATCTTTGTCTATTCCTCTTGCCCACTGTGCCTCCCACACACTGCTTCATGTCTCTATTGCTCAGTTTCTCATTGTTCAATGCAGTGTTGTGTAAAATGAACAACTTGGTGGAAATGCTTTCTTGCTTTTTGGGCTCATTTTAAAACAGGGATTTTGCATTCTTCCAGTTTTTTCCTGGCTCCAATTGAATTGTACAGTAATTAGAAGCAAACATGGAAGTTATTAGTTGTTGTGAATGGGCCAACTGGGCTGATAGCGTGGCAAATTTGATATCACAGAGAAAACGCACTCTCTCAGTTTTCATCTGAATAGTGATGGTAATCAAATGTGACTGTGATGTATGCAAATAATCATCAAGGCAAAAAGTGTCACAGTAATCGTTTTGTGACATGTTACACATATAATGAATTATTCCGTTATTTCAATTTCATCACCACCATCACTTCTCCAACTAGGTTTTTCACTTTAAATGTTAAATAGATGTCAAATAATGTAATGTTTCACAGGTCAACCAATGATGCATTTGATGCATGATATCACCATATAGTTTTATTTAAATATCTTCGTATAACCTGACTCTGGCAGATATGAGTATTCTCAATCAGGGTCTAAAGATGAGTGCACATAGGCCATTTTAATTTGTAAGTTCAATTTGAATCAATACATTTATTGTTGGGATTGAGGTATTGATTTTTTGCATGAGTGAATGTATTCCAGATAACCTAAATATGTGACATGCTTCCAGAAACAATAAAGACCAGATGGTACAAAGATATGTACAGTTCTAATAAAGGTATGTTATTCTCAACATTATATAAATACAGTACTATGCTGGAGATTGTGGTGCTAAAATCTGCGTTAATAAAATGTGCAAATTGGGAAATGGTATGAAAAGCCTCAGCCAACACTTGGTGGCAGTTCTGTGCTGACTATATACTGGTGGTATGACTCAACACCATAAGTTGCCTGTATTTTCTTTCCAAGCCTTTAGTATTCCAGGCCAGCTCCTTCATAGCTGTAAGTGGAGCCCTGTATGTGCCTGAAATGTTTTTGTATGCGCCTGAACACAAGCAGAAACACTGAAGGAGCTTATGTGATTTAGATCATGACTGGGAAGGCTGCCGTTGTGCTGAGTTCGAAGAATATCATAGTAAAGGAAACTGCTGTGCTATAATACACAGCTTGACCCATAGCAGGGATTATTTATTGCTGTCAGATGAAAAGCTCATAACTCCTATTTTAGTTATTTATTTTTATATGTTAACTCAGGTCAAGGACTCTGTGTTGCTCTGTGGGTTGAGAACAATCTATGTTATGACATTTTTTTTATTATAATGCAGTTCATGGCCAAACTTTTTTCTTAATTCTGGAAAAATGTTATGTACATATAAGGTTTTTACGCTGTATCAGTCATACTGGTCCACAGCTGAGTCTGTTCCATAATATAATAGTATGATCTGATCAGTTTTGAGTATAACTGATGAGGGCTGATTCATATATTTATAGTCGTAAGATATCTCAGACAAATCCCTTAGTTGATTTGAAATGTTCAACAAGCAGCTCAGGGACAGTAGGAGGCATGTAAAGACACTGAGCTGTCCAAGTGTTTTGATTTGTTTTACATGAAGTCCAGTGTGGCACACACTGTAGCCCGACTGGCCAAACCAGAAAGATGAAAACTAAAAAAAAAAGAACAAATGGGAGAAGGAGACAAAAGGACAAAAAAAGATTAGTTACATTTTAGACAGTGGCCTGGCCTGTTTCTGCCAGCAAGGTCTGGTCTGACCTGTTCTCATTGGAGCTTCGGCTTATAAAACAAGTAGTTTTAATAAGCAGGAGCCTTTAAACTCTCCCTCACTCATCTCACAGATTGCTCATCTTTTTCTTAATAGTAAAATATTATACATTATAAAAAACAATCATTGTTGGCCTTTCTTTCCACCATGTTGCCCATATTGCCCATATTGCCCTGGAAATACGATTTTTGAGATACTAAAACAAAAAAACATGGATCACCCAAGTCTGGTTTAGCCATTTGTGGGCCTAAAGAGGAGGTAGTGGCATCTAGCAGGGACCTTGATGTCATTAAATCCTCCCTCCAAGTGTGTAGGAGAACCTTCGGTGGCTGCTATAAACACAAAAAATGTGAAATTTCAGTGATTATGCATTCATAAAAACAAATTTATGAATATTGTATTCCATTTCTACCAAATTCTGCCAATAGATTCCCATAAAGACAAAAGACAGTAAATGATTCTATATGCAAAGCTGTTCAGAAAAATCTAAAAATCTGTACTGACAAACACATGTATTGTTTATACACTACATACAGAGAATACTTCAGAATCAGAGCATTACATCATGCTCCATAACAAGGATTTAGATTTTCCTCAAGCTTGTGATTTTCCATAAAATTTGATTCGCACACCACGGCAGCTACAGTGTCTCGCCCCCTCTGATTTATGTTAATGTTGCCTAATAACATAGGAAGATCAGCATATCACGCTTCATATTGAAAATGATTTATTAATGCTGAGTTGTAGGAAGTGTCTGTCATATTTCTTGAGTAGTTGTGGTGTGTGTGCTTTATTTGACTACAGCCCCATTCAAACAGGCTATTGATCTCTGAAACCCTGGTTCAGCCTTAGTTCATCTTGTACAGTAGTTCTCAGCATGTGATAATGACAGATCAGTGTGGACTCATAAAATCTGGATCAGTGAACATAATATTTATTGTTTTCTTGTGTCACAAAGCAAATGATGCAGCAAAATGAATAAAATATTATTAACATCAGTAACAAAGATTATTAAAGATTATCTTCAACTCTGCTGTGTTATTAAGATAAATATTTGCATGCAGTTCTGAAAGCACTGTCAGTTCAAACATCCAGCCTTTGAAAAATAAAGCTATTCCTTTTCCTAAAACCTCTCTGTTATACACAAAACCTGGGCAGAGAATTTTGTTGTGTCTCATATTGTTTTTGTTTTGATCCAGACATACCTTAATTTTGGTTGTCCACGAAATTATAATATGAGTGTATTTCTAAAAACAGAGAGGTAGCGGTGCTGATTCATAATTACCTGACTTTGGAGCATAATAGACTGCGAGTCTTTTGTGCAAACAGCTATATACTAAATTCCTTTAAATACATAATGGAAGTAAGTTTATCTAAAGGTGTTTTGCTGCATTATGTCTTTTATCCTTAGTAGGCTTTTTAAATTAAGGTAGTGGCAGGAGTAAATTCTGTCAAGCTATAATTGTTTCTGTTTCTGTCTGAATTTGTATTCAAGCATTCCTTGCATTTAGTTTACTCTAACTGAGGATCACATGTAGCTAGAGCCCATGCCTGCATGCTGTCATAGGAAGGAAGGCGAAAAGGTTTGCATTCTAAATGTAAACTAGAGTCTAATTCAAATGGTTGGCTAATTCTTAAGGAAACAACAGAAGTAGGAGAAAGAACAACTCATACTTGGACAAGACCCAAAACTAATGTTGCTATAATTCTCAGTGGCCTTGACTCTCAAATGTACTTGTATTTTAACACAACACTGAAAACACTGCTTGAATGTAATGGCTCTAAAGATGTTTTCAAAGATGCATCATCGATCTCCGTGTTTCCTCCTAATTTTCAGAGGAATTGGTAATGAGAGATATTGACATGCACCATATCTTAGACATTTAGATGACAGAATGAGTGTGTTACAGTCAGTTTAACGTGAAGCAGCACAGGGAAGAAAGATGAGCGCAAACACTGGGATTCTCTCCTGCTGTCAAGGAGAGGTGAAACAGCCTCCAATGAGGATTTGAAGGAAACCCCTGCTTGTTTCCAAACTTGTTAAACACAGAGATGGTGTTAACATGCTTTGTTCCAGCACCACTGCACAACCCCCACCTACACACACACACACACGCATACACACACACCCCTCCTCCACGGCCATACCCAAACACTCCCCCTTTCAAAGTTGAGTAAACCTGCAGAGTAGCAGCGGAGGGAGCTTGGCCCTGATTTCAGTGCAGTGGAGGAGCCAGGGGGCCCAAGGGACACTCAGGTTACCAGCATCGAATCCTGCAGTATTAGCAGGGCACAGTGAAATAACAGCCTGCCATCTGGAACCTATGTTAAAGCCATCCTAGCCTTGCAGCGTTCAATCACACTGACCTCAATTAAGTGTTATTTGTTCAGTATTTTTATTCACTTCTTCCTTCGCCTCCAGATCTCTCTGTCTCGTGTAGTAATGTGTGCCCCAACGCACCGTGTCAGATCCAGAGCGATGGCTAGAGTTTAGGTTTTCTTACCAGGTCCTCTGCTCTGTATGAGCTTTCCCATTAAACTTTAAGCAAGTCCACCTCATAAGAGGTTTCAGGAGAGAGCACCTTAAGTGCAGGGGGATAAAGCTTGTCTTTGTGCTGGAGAGATGCTGCATGGTATGCAGGGTTAAGGGTGGCTGTCTTTTGGTGAGGCTTAATGCTCATGATTCAATGTAGTCTTTCTTGACCCCACTTAAACTGGAGACAATGAACACACGTGAGCAGGTTTTCCTCTTTTGAACCTAGATACTTGACGGTTTCTTCAGTTGTGAGGGAAAATTTTACTCTGCTGTTTATTGTCAGTTTGCTATGTGAATGTTTTTTGAGAACAGTTAAAATATACACAGTTGACTAGTGTAAAAAATTTGGTAGGTGTTGACTTAATTAATATCAAGATCAACCTTCGTTTTTGTCATTCACATTTTCATTTCTCAGGTTGCACTATATTAACTTTTCCAAATCACTGTTTTATTTACTTGAGTAAGGAATCAAAAAGAATCAACTGAGTTTTGATTCTGACTTAATTTCAGAGGCGGGTTGAGTTAAAACATCTGTTTATTGATTTTGAACGTTTGTATAAAAAGGACCATTGTTAGTTGCAAAAAAAAAGGGGTTGCCAAATTCTCTCAAATAGTCCCACTCTGTTTGACATAGTGAGTCTAATCTTCTTGAGATTTAACACATTTCCTAACTCCTTTAGTCACATCAAATGTTGGTGACTTCTCAGATTTCCAGAATTGTAGCAGCAGCTCTCTGGCTAGCAGTGTGGACAAAGATATGGCCTGGCCTTCATAACTGTCCCTCACTCTACCCGGCTCGACCACCCCCAAATAATGCAGTACAGTAAGAGGGGCAGGAGGAAACTTAGTATCAAAAGCTTTGGCAAAAAAAATCTAATAAATGGCTTGAGAAAGTGTAGTCTTGGACACTGTAAGAATTGGTGAGACAAAGTACCTTGTTTTTTGAACATTTCATACAAAGAGAAGAGGCATCATTGAATATCTTTTGCAGTTCAGTAGGAAAGAAGTGCAATCTATGCACAACTTTGAATTGAATCAAAGCATGCCTAGCGTTATCGAACTACTGTGAATATTTTCAACACAGGTTTTCCACATTTCATCTGAAATTACAGTTCCCAACTCCTTCTGCCAATCCTCTCTAAATGAGTTTGTTGATGGACTATTTAAATATTGTAGGATGTTATAAAAATGAGAGACAGCACCTTTAGTATATGGTTCAATGGTTAAAAGACTATCCAAAGCAGCATGATGAAGTTTCTGCTCGTACAGGGGGGCATGAGCCCCCAGAAAGTGTCGCAATTGTAGGAAGCGGAAGAAATGTGAAGTTGGGAGCTGAAATTTCTGCTGCAGTTGCTGAAAAGAGGCGAGGTGATCATTAATGTAGACATCCCTGAGAGAGATGATACCCTTCTCCCTCCAAGTTGTGAAGACTGGGTCCTCCAAACCCGGTCTAAACACGTGATTGGAGGATATCGGAGAGTCCAGGTACATTTTAGGGGCTTTCATTACAGATAACACCTGAGACCAAACTTTTAAGGAGTTTTGGATTATGGGATTATTCCCGTATACATATTTTTTAATCTTTACTGGACTACTGAGGAGTGCTGGGAGACGTGAATGTTTGCAAGACGGGTGCTCTATCTGCAGCCATGCTGGCATTCCTTCCAGGTTGCTGCCAGGAGGGCCAGAAGGAGAAAATGTTTAAATGGACAGCCAGATAGTACAATTCAAACGGAAGAAGACCAAATCCACCTTCACTCCTGCCTTTACTTAAGTGCTTCCTAGAGATCCTATGTACTTTACCAGACCAAATGAAAGATGAGGCAACCGAGTGAAGTTTCTTAAAGTAGGATTGAGGGATGCACACCGGGATTGACTGAAAAATATATAAAAACCTCGACAACGCTACCGTTTTAATGGCATTAATGCGTCCGACCATTGAAATAGGCAAGGTGTTCCAAAAATCTGTTATTCTTCAACTGTTTCGTTTTCTTGTCCCAATTAAGCTTTAATAAACGGCCCAGTTTACTACCCAAACTTTTAAATTAATCTAAGAAGATCCTCCAGTGGAGGAGAGCACGCATGGCCAGACCGGCTTACCAAAACAGAGGCTCGAGAACAGCACACACAGAGGGCGTGTCACGTGACTCTCTACTCCAGAGGTCAATACACCACTAGTTGTGTGCATAGCAAAAGTAAAATTCCTGACAGCTAATGAGGCTGTATTTTGCATTTAGTCCCTTTAATGTACTATCAGGTAAGCTGTATTTGGCTTTATGTGCCATAGAGTCTGCTATATGGTCAGCAAACAAAACTGCATTGCCTGTAACTTTATGTGTACCACCACAACAGAACATAAAAATAAAGAACAATATCCCACACCCACCCGCCCCCAACATAAATGAGGGACCTCCCCAACTGAAACCCTTATCTAACGGGTTCTAATAGGAGTAGAGGCATCATTCCTTCACCTCCCTGGCTCTACTCCAACATAAGTTAAAAAAAATCCTAGTCCTAGTTTTAATCCAACGCAGCAAGTTCCCACCCACCGAAAATGTACCTGAATGCACCAATAGGTTGTGCAGGAGTCTGGAGACATTATCTCAAAGAGCCGATGCACAGGTGTTGTGTAAGGAACTGCTCAGCCGCCTCAGGCTTGTCGAAGATTCGAGTGTCCCCATCCATGGTCACCCGAAAACAAGCTGGGTAGAGAAAGCCATAGCAGAGGTTGGCTGCCCAGCATCTCCTCCGGACCTTGTCAGTCTCTCTGCGTCGGGTAAGCACCTCAGCTGTCAGATCTGGGAAGACGAAAACTTTTATACTGTTGTACAGCAGTGGACCTTTCTGAGCAGCAAGCTGTACAATAATCTTGTGGGTTTGATAGTAGTGCAGGCTGACAGTGAAAGGACGAGGGCATCCATCCTCAGCTGGTGTGGGACTCGCGTGCGCTCTATCCACCAGAATTTTACCTGAGAAGTTTTCCGCTCCTGGCAGGGATGGAATCAGGTCAGAGATGAACTCAATTGGCTTTCCTCTCTCTGAGCCCTCCGCAATACCAATGATCCTGATGTTCTGGCGTCTTGAACGGGATTCAAGATCCACCAATTTCTTGCGCTGCCCATTGTATCTGTCCTGAACAGCCTTGCAGAGAGTCTCGAGAGATTATTTGTTATAATTGTAATAATAATATTTGTAATAATAATTTGTTCGCTATTTATTGTCTTTTATTGTCTTTTTATTGATGTTTCTCTATTTTTGCTATCCACTTTGCTGCTGTAATACTGGAAATTTCCCCACTGTGGGACTAATAAAGGAATATCTCATCTCATCTCATCTCATCTCATTTGAAAGGGAATATCTTTGAAGTTAACTGCGGTTGGAGTGGAGCATCTTGAAAACACGATGACTCCATAGCTCGCTCACCACGCCCCCAAACTGATATTTCGAACCATTCGTTATTTGTATTTTATGAAAAAATCATTGGAAGATTTAATTATCTATTCTGACTTGATTTGCTGTCTACATTTGACCTTTTTATTTGAATCAGACCGAACAGTATTGTGGATTTGACTAGGCATGGATCTATTCTGCATGTGAACTTGGCATTTGTGCTTTGAAACATGACTTGGGAATGAAGCAAAGTTGCTCAGTGTTCTGAAATTAATTTAAGACACTGTTGTCCAGGGTACTTCAATTTTGAAATGGTCTCATTGGCTACATCAGGCCTGCAGTTATTATACTTTCAAAAAAGTCCGTTTTAATTGCAGTTCCTTCGCACTTAACTCCTCACAAATTGGATGTGGTCATGTGTGGCAGTCTTCTTTCAGTAATGGTTGGACTCCTTACAAGCTAGGCTAAGAGACATGCCCACAGGAATGCTTCCATGCAGCAGATTTCATCTTTTGATAATGTGGATGCGATTGGGAGAATTATCTAAGAAAAGTGTAGCTCTGTTAGAACTGTGTTAGAAAAATGGTGTGTAATGTCCTACACCCTGAAAAACGGACATTTCAAAAGCATTTCATGAAAAAGGAACAAAGAGGGAAATACAGAGGCAACACTGTGGTGAGAAACTGGCTTGCTTGTATTTCTGTTTTGATTAAGTAGTTCACATTTACAGTGACTGATACCCACACTTTCCCATCCTGTTTTCATCACAACTTCAAGTTTTGTTACCTAACTCATCAATCGAGGTGGTATCCTAGATTTCATGGGAGGTTGAGTCACAAAACAGGCTGGATGAAAAGAAAGCAAGGAGTAGATAATTAGAGCAGACACTGTGTTTGAAATTGCAAGAGTTTTTTTAAAAGAAAAAATATATAAAAAGTAGACTATAGGAAGCCTTTAGTCAGGATTTACATGGTGCAATGTTAAATTCACAGAGAATCAACAAGAAGTAGAAGACACTAAACTGCACATAGGCCTATTATAATATAACAGCAGCCGTGGTTGACTGGTGACTGATCTCTTCCATTTTGTGCATGAAGCAATGTCATAAATTATATTTTTTACATTGCAGCAACCACCAACATTATGCATAACTTTTCAGTAAGGTTTTATCATTCAGATTTCATAGTTTCATGCTTTTCAGGTTTCATGCTTTCTCACTTATAAAAATTTCATTGTGGCTCCAGAGGTCTGGTTTCTTCTTGATGCAGGCAAAGTATGCGAAAAGTGAAAAAAAAAGGAAACACAAAGCTTAGGGGAAAAGAAATGCTGCCATCCTAATGGCAGGGAGATAAAGTAGCAGGGATTATTGGTTGTGTAGTCCATGAGCCATGAGAGAAAAAAAGGCATTTTTAACCTAATATAGTTTCACATGCTATGCAGTTTTTATTTTTATTTTCATTTTTGTAATAGATAAAGTGTTGATTTGAACAGTTGTTCATCACCTGCGCCACAGTCAAAATATCTCAGCAAAGTCCAAAAGAAGTAAGACAATGTATGAGTGGCTCTCTTATCTGTATTTACCTTTTGTGATGAGTGAGCACTGGTCAAAGATTGCCTGGTGCTGTGTGTGTGCCATGCTGTCAGCATGTGACAGTCCTGGTTGGGTGCCAAAGATGCCAAAGAGATACAGGCTGCACAAGTGGCATTTTGAATTCTCTACTAAATATCCAGTGCTATCGGTGACAGGCATCAACAGGAGAGTATGCTTTTAATGGCCGTAGAGACACATCTCAGAGGAATTCCCAAACAGGTGACACAGGGAGCGCTGCAGGTGGCTTCTGAGCATGCTGTCATTTCATAGTGCTTTCTGTTTGCACAGATTTTCTGTCTGATGCAGAGGCCGTGACAACTACTCCAACATAGATGATGTGTTAAAAATGTGTAAGTCAGTGGGTACAAAACTTGCATAAATCAAAATGTTCTTACATTAAATAATGTCACATTTCTTACCTAAGAATGTGTATATTTTCTGTTTCTCACCAAAATTAGTGTGTATTATGCAGGAAAGCTCAGCTTTCCAGTCTGCATCAGATGATTACAGATTTGTAATCAGCTTGTGTGTACAGAAGAGCAAAAAGAAAAAGCATTTGTGTTCAGCTCTCTGTACTTTTCTAGCTTCTAACTGAATCTGTCAGTCCGAGTTGAATGTTTCATTTTTCATTTTTAAATTCTTAATCTTTTCATGTTCGATTTCAGCTGAATAGGAGTTGTTAAGTTACTGCTAATGAAAACCCAGCATTTCCCGATTTTGCTTTTTCCTGAAGCTTTTAGACAACAAAATAACAGGTGGTTACTATGAAGAATTTATAGGAAATAAAGTGTTTATCCACCGTTGAGACACTTGACTAAAGACGAGCGCATTATTAGTAAATACACACCTTCAAATGGGTGCTGGGCTGCTGTGCCAAGTCAAGCCTAGCAGCATGTGTATGAAAAAGGAGCAAAAGACTCACAGAAGTTACCAACTGAGGCGACAAGCCTTCATTGCCTCTGCTGAAAAGGGTGAAAATTGTCCACCCAGGTCTTCTGTTTACATCACTGCTGATCGAAGCTGGAGCTGATAAATACATGTGACCACTGCAGAGTCATTTGACCCGAGAGGGAATGCTGATTGTACCCTTTCCCATTGAAGACAAAAGTCAGATGTTAGTGGGTTTTCTGTCCAATGTAAAAGGGGCTCTAGTAGTCTGCATGAGTCCTGCGTGAAAAACTACCTGCATTTTTTTGTACATTTACAATTACTTCACATCAAATGAAAGAGCAACTTTCTCTCAGCCTATGTTGTTAGCATATACCAAACAAGTATTTCAGCTCTGAAAGCAGTTTACCCCTGCATCCATTTGGTTAATAGATCCATTAAGCAGCATGGCGTGAGTGCAGTGCGGCTGCTGTGTGGAGCGCAGGATGACGTGTTAATTCTGGGTAATTTATTACCCTGGGTGTCGCTGGGCAAGGAGCTCCTGACAGATCCTGTCTCACTGGGATCGTCCTTAGCCAGGCTTCCATGGGCATCGCCTGCTTAGCAGTGACTCCAGCATGTGGTGCTCACATCCGCTGATGCAAGTATGATGTAAAACCCTTAGTGCACGAAAACAACAGTGAGGATGCACATAGTGTGGCATTATATCAGGCTGGCAGTCTTTGAAGGTAGGAGGCTAAAAGCACACCTGTGGAGAGGGAGAGGGTAATCAAATTTCCCCCCAGTGTTATGGGCACTTGCTGGCTCTCATATGGTTTTTATTTATGGAAGTATCCTTTTCTGTCTAGGGCCGGGCCCTGATTTGATCATGGATGCTGATTGTGGCCTAAAGCTGTGGTGATCAATCCTAATTTACTTGGAGAATTAAATTTATATATAGGGGGATGCAGTGCCCTGCCCTGATAGATGAAAGGGCATTTCCCTCTTATGCATCAACAATCAAGATGACAGAAAAAAAGACTCACCACATATCTCTGATTTTGTTTAGCTGTGTGTTTTCATAACATGCAACATGGGGCTTTCATTGGGGAATAAAAGCTGCATTAAAGACTGATAGCAGATAAGCAGAAAAAAAGAAATTGCACAGGCATTTGTGCATAGGGGTTTTTACAAGCCTCAGCACTGTCTAATGTTCAGCCATTGGGATCAGAGAGTGCAGACTTCTGGTGCCTCAGAGGCAGAGGAAGGGGATTGTGCAGGTCAACACAGCATTGCCAAGCTACCCGTCAGCCATTTCATGTCATAATCAGTTAGGGGCAAATCAGCATACACCAACTCTCAGTGCCCCGGGAAAATCCTCTCAGGATTCTTGTCTGCTCTGTAGCACTGAAAGGATGGCAAAATGAATTTCCCTATGTGCTTTATGAAAGAGCTTTTTTCTAAAATGATGTTGTGATGCTCTGTTTTCAGCTCTAGAAAAAAAGAGTGCGTGTTTACAGTAGGCCACTGCAGCAGCCACGCCTTCTAGACATAGCATCTTTACAGCCAGTGCTGTCATCCAGTCGATGATGAAGCTACAGAGTGATTAGCCCCACCCAGAGGCTGCTGAGATGGGAGATGTGGGAGGTGTGTGGTTGTCAAAGCAGGGCTTGCGGAGATGACTCAGTTAGGCACTTAGAGTAAGATCATTACCATGCAGGAACCCTCCGCCTGGCTTTGCTGTGTGTGCTGATTTTTTACTGTTGATATTGAACAGCCGCTGGTTTTATTGTCTCTAACAACACAGTTGTGCTTGCTGCTTGTTGTGCATCGGGTTATCACATGGTTCTCATGTTCATATCTTCTCAAGCCTGCCATGTTAGCTAATTGATTTTGCAAAGCCCAGCTAAGATCCATATTATTGCTGTTGTGGGGAAACCTAATTTGTCCAGTTTATGTGATTGATTGACGCTTTTACTTGAAACGAGCTCCCCACTGTTTGGTAGTTTATTTGGATTTGGGGGTGATTATGTTGTATTTGTTTGTTTTTGTATATTTATTGTATAAAAATCATTGTACTGTGCTGCATTTACAGCATCTTAGATCAGTTCACACAATGTGATGGACACAAGCCAAACCAATTCTGCTCACTTTCAGTGTTCAGCAAGTTATATTTCAGTGGAAACTCAACCACTAAGATATTATATACGATGTGATATTTTACACAGAATTGCCAAATGCTTCACACTCAAAAATTCTGCCTGAATAAAAGTCTATACGAAAAGGAAAGTTTAAAGAAAATGACTATGTCTCCTGAGGTAGGAACTCCTGCTGATGACAGTGGTGATAGGTGATTGGATGACCTTGTCAAGTCTGCGATCTATGTAGCACACTTCCTTACTCTGACCATGCACAAGTAACGTAATATGAGGAAATATCAGGACCCCCATTGTGAGTGGATTATAATTGGTATCCAGCAGTATGACAGTAGTATCTCACAGTGTATTTGAGAAGAGTTTCTCCACTCAGGCTACTCTTAAGGCTACTCCTCAAGAGCAATGCATGGACTATATATTAGACTTTTCTTCATAACTTGGCACACAAGGAAAGAAGCAAAGTGGGGGATTTCGACCACAAAGCTTGATGGTTAGAATACGTGAATGTCTATGACACATTCATATCCAATATGCTGGT
This sequence comes from Lutjanus campechanus, assembly GCA_027495735.1. Classification (NCBI taxonomy): domain Eukaryota; kingdom Metazoa; phylum Chordata; class Actinopteri; order Lutjaniformes; family Lutjanidae; genus Lutjanus; species Lutjanus campechanus. The sequence goes on along the minus strand of JAJHUR010091910.1, from coordinate 28,323 downwards.
GTCACTTCTGGAAGAATTTAGGTATGCATGTGACAACATGCTGTATGTGATGTACTATGAATGCAGACTTCATCTGTAGTCAGTTCTCTCTGGCCTACAGAAATTGAAGTGATTTACATGGTTATTTGCATATTGGGCAGGAAAGTGAAATTCAAACACAAGTGGTCACTTGAGACACATTTGAGACAAATTCTAATGCTGTGAATCAACTCAAATCTGGCTCATCTCAGTTTAGACACAGTCAGGATTTAGTGTACTGAATATGTTTGAATTGGTGAACCTTTGTAGTTTATTACTCTACTTCATTGCTTTGTACTTTATTGCATGATCGCAGTGTAGTCCAGTGTGCAGGACATTGATCAGCAACCAGCTGTATTAGTCCACGATTTATTCCTGTTATTCCTATATGTTTGCAAAATGTGAAGTAAATGCATTTATTTCAGCAGAATGAGTGGAATTTTACACTTACACCACTGTGTTACACTAGTAAACATAATCCATG
>JAJHUR010091910.1:0-27149 GCA_027495735.1 Lutjanus campechanus | reverse complement strand
AATATTTTTGTTAAGAGCATCATTTATTTGCAGCATTTTGCCCCATAGACATTCTTCAAGCTACAGCTGCAGACCTCAAACATTTGTAACAGTAAGCTTGACAGTAGCAAGTTTACACTAAGTTGATTATTGCTTAGCTGGTATTAGGTTTAGTTTCACCACAGGCCAAACTATACATCAAACTCAGGTCTAGCCTTTGCAGGATAATGAGCATTAATTGCAGACTAATGAGAGACGGGTCACCACCAGGGTGACCTCTGCACTCACCAGTCAAGCTTTGGAACAGAAGTACTTCACCCCAGTGGAGAGGTCCTCTTCTAAACCTGCAAGAATTTCACACTTATTTGTTGCCTCAGTTCTTCCTCAGGACTATAGTGAACCTTATGAGTCCAGATTGCTTATTTCCTTTAATTTAGTTTAGGGTAGCTCTGGATCATTCTACACCTGTACTGCAGTGGCAAGTTAGCAAAACACACAACTGTATTTCATTGTGGTTCAGCAGCAATATTGATAATGGATAAGTGAACATTTCAGCCTGCTATAGTGCTGCTAACATTTTGCTGTATTTGGCCAAGGTCAGAGGTATACATCAATGCAGAAAGTGATTGTAAATAGACTGCTTCTCCCTGTTATTTACCAGGCTGGTTTAGAGGCATTATTCCATTGACTGCTCCCTCTGTCAGAACTAAACCTTGAATTGCTCAGAGTGATTAGTAGCAGGGAGTGTGCTGCAGCAGCAGTCCCAGGCTACTTTTGTTTATGTTAAGGCTTTTACGCATTCTGTTTTATTCGCTGGCGGGGCTCGCTTTTGATCCCGGAAGGAGGCGGCTGCTGAGATGCCCGTCCACCGCTGTGCCCCCTCCCCAGCCTGCATTAGCACTACAGAATTCAGGTCTGTTTAGCGAGCCATTCAGCCCCCCACCACATCTACCCAAGTCTTTTTTCCTCTATTGAAAACACACCTTTCTGTTGACTGAGGAGGGTTTTCTATAGAGCCAAGGCATGTGAAAGATTTCCAGAATAGAAGTAAGTGGTGCCTGCATGGAGCTTTCCTTGCTCTCAATGGACCTCGTAGACAATGTTCTTGATATCTGCCCAAATTTCCTCTCTGTTGCACTACAGGCTGCTTTTGTGTGTATATGTTTGTCTGCAGTGTTGTGAGCTAACTGTCACTAATCCTTTGACTACGTGACCAGGTTAGGAAAAAAAAAAAAGAAAGAGAAATACCAAAAATATGCTTTAAAAAGTTGCTTTATATGTATGTTTAGATTAATTGGTAGAGATACAGGTGATTATATATTTTTGGCCTAAATTCTAGGCTAAATTATTGCCTATTTTATAAATCGTGATTTGGGTTGGATTTGTTAATAATCGATTTATATGCTAATAATTATTATTGATAGTATATCAAAATGTCATTGTGGCCTCCCTGCACTGAAAAGCTTCAGTCCTACAAAAATATTTAGCTCATGCTCTCTGTATATCAGCAGCCATTTGTCTAAAATGTCATCACTAATCAGTATCACATTATGTCTCAATCCTAGTGATAGTAATTAGTAATAATAGTAAGTAATTAAGTGATTTCACAGACAAGTAATCTGTAATCATCTTATATTATACTCCAAGGGATTTGTCAAACATTGTGCATGTGTGTTACTTTGTCTGTTTTCTGTGGTGCCTGAAAATGTTAGTTAGCATTTAGTCTTGGATTCTGCACGGAAAATCCACGACATGTAAAGAGCAGCAAGCGGTTAATTATCATGGAAAACAGGGTTGTGTGCAGAGTGAAGGCTAGATTTATATGCAGCAGCACTGAATAGCAATTCTCAGCACACTGCTAATTGTTTGATGGATAGTACAGAGCCATTTGCATTTATATTGTACCCCAAACGCCTCCCACGTATTTAGATCCCATATTTAACCAACTCCTGACACCGGAGCAATGGTCACAACGATCTGCCCAGCAAAAACCTCAACTAGTGTTTTAACAGGGGCTTCTGTAACTGCCGTTTACACTGCGGGTGGGTTGTTTTATGGATTGGTTTGACAAATTTTGTGAGGTGTGGGAGGATACCATCACATTGAGGAACTTTGAAGCTGCTAAGTTTTCAGCCTTTCTGTGACTTTAGTGTCACCTGTTTGTGGGAGTTAAGAAGTGCAGATTACCCAGAGTGAATTGAACACAATCAGAAAAAAAAAACCTCATCAAAACAGCCCCTGTTTTGGGAGCAGGCACGCATGGCTGGACTTAATACTAACAAGCGCACTCAATTTGTGCACCAAACTCAAAACTCAATTTTCTTTCTTTGCAAGTTGAAAATGTTTTGGACTGTTCGGTCAAACAAAACAATCAGTTTTAAGATGTCACATTGGCCACATTTTCTTTAATTAATCTAAAAAAACAACAACTATTGATTAGGGTTGCAACTGACAATTAGCAGATTATTAATTTAGTCTATAAAGTGTCCAAAAATTGTGAGAAATGCAAATCAAAATCCTAAACTTGCATTTTGTAGTTGAAAAATGACTGAGGTGGTTGATTAATTATCAAACTAGTTGGCAACTATTTTTTTTAATCAAATAATTGATGAATAGTTAATGCTGTTGTATTGATTGATAATTAATAATCCTTTGTCACAGCACTAAGAAAATGCTACATTTTGGGTCTAAAAATAATCTGTAGTGTCGAAAATTATTATTTTTTAATGCAACATGGGCATGACTGTAGAATTTAGGGAGATAAGAGTTGAGTTGAAAATAACGAGAGTCCTTTAATAGACAGACATTGATGGCCAGTCTGTGTTTTTAAAAAAAAAGTATATGTGGTTGATAGCTGAGGTGGTTACTTGCCTTCTGACACTGGCAGCACTTTAAGCTTTTCACTGCAGCAGAGTAAGCTCTGCTTTCTGTCCAGTATATTAAACTGGTTTTAATCTTTGATCATAGGCGGTGAAATCATACACAGAGCATAAAAATCAAATGTCAATACCAGACAGATAATATGCCTATGCTTACTGAGCCATATGTGCTATTCTGGATGTACTTTACACCCGCTTTCCTCAAGTGTCAATTGAAATAATTTTTTTTTCCAGATAATAACTTCTGCCATAGCCAGCCTCTCTCAGGTGACAATGAGGCTGTGCTTCCAAGGTTGTTGAGCTCTTTCGGAAAAGCATTTTTTGTTGATCACATTGTTCATAATGTTTGAGTCTGCAGTTGCTCCCTGCACACACATTTCAACATGTAACAAGCATTGCATGCAATGTATCACTGAAACTGAAGAGTTCAATTCACACAATTCATTGTTCATCGCTCCCTGCAACAATTTCTCTGCAGAACCACATTATTATTCTGCTTATAGCGGCTATACATTTGCTTTACACCCACAGACACACCTTACTCTACCCTGGCCAATTGTAGACAATGCAATTGAAAAAATGTAGAGTGTGCAGTTGTTTCAAAGGGAAAAACAGACCATCCACCATTTCTTTTGTCTGTCCAGAGAGGCCTCAATTGATTTTGGATCATTGCATAGATATGCAGTTAGCTTCTTTTTGGCACTGCTCAAGCTCTGCAGCTCAGGCTTTAGAGAAACTTTGTCTTTGAAATAAAAGCATGTGATCGTTATCTTCGTTTCAGAGATTTCAATCCATGGCAGTCATTTTTCACTGGTCTTTGTAAATAACTTTTCTGACTGAGTCTTTGTGAATGTGCCCTCATTAACCTTCTCCTTCAGTGTTTCAAGCTTCTACTTTCAGTCCCCTGTGTCTTACCATGAGATGATAATAATACTTTTAAAAATAGTCCTCTTATCACTTCTTACTTCTGTTTCTTATTAAGTGTTGAGGCATCTTGGTTAAATAAAACCTTGTGTTTATCATCACGTACCAGTACGTTAAAATAATACAACGGTGGCATTTTCTTTGTTTTGGCTCCTTCTCCCAGGATTTAGACGTAGACAGATGAACAAGAACAACAGCTTTGCACTCTGGCGCTGAAACACAATGATAATGCCAGATGTAGCCTATTTGTGAAGAAGAGTGCTGTTTAGTTTTACAATATGCTTTGTGTGAAAATTCTGACAGCTGCAGTGAAGGTGGATGCGTTTCCAGGACCTACATTTGCGCCCCATATCATCTGTCACTGTGTATGGCCTGTTGCTTCTTTGAAAAACTCTTCTGGGTTTCCCATGGCCTCAAAGGTACATCTCATTGCATACCAGCCGATTAATAATGAGGAGCAAGGGCTGTACAGAAGAGAGATGGCCGCAGCACTGAGCCCAGCTCTTTGGAAACAAAAACAATGCACTTTACAGAACATTCTTGAAACTTTAGAAAGCCCCTTGTTCTATGCTCTCTCACATTTGCATAGCATCAAGGATCTTGAGCAAAAAGGTAAAAATTAGCAACCCATGCAAGCTGCATCTGAAATCTTGGGAGCAGCTGAAGTGCTCTTGTGGCTGCAGAGGGGGAACATCCCCCCGCCCCTCATGTGGCGGAGGTCCTGGTATTGAGGCCCCAAGTCATTAATCACTAGGATCTTTTCAGCTGTCAATACATACAAAAAGAAACCCCCAAACCCAACAATAGCGTCTTCAATAAAAGTTTTTCTTTGTAAGCAGGGGCAAATATAGTTCACTAAGGATTATTGTTTACTGTTCTGTCCAGCACAAATCTCATACAGTATTCATAAAGAGCTTATCTTGTGGAAAAATCCGTGTCTGAACAACTCAGGCATATTGTCAGTAAAAAGTCCCAGATTTGCCAGGAGTAGTTTTTATCTCTTTTTCAAAGAGCTGTGTTCTCTTATCCAGTGACTTGCATCCCATTTTGGCTTATAGTAAAATACATTTCCAAGAGTGGGGACATGTTGTATAGAAGTAGAATCCTGCAGCATGAATGATAAGGTTTCACCTCATGATATATGTTGTGGATATATGTTATCATGTCATTGCATTTGGAAAAAGCTGGAAAGTATATTATATTGCTGCAGTATCTAGCTCACAAATTCCCAGTGTTCTGTAATTGAGCCTCAAAGTAAACAGTGACCAAGCCTTTAATCAAGTTTGTATCCACATTGACATCTGTTAATCCCACTCAATATCTTTAAGTCATGTGGTCACTTTGAATGAGCTGTTTGCAAGGCATCATTACTTAACTGCTCTAATATTATTCATTTATTTATATCATGTTGCTCTAAAACAGCAATTTGCATTTTTTGGTTGTCTGTTTATTTTTTAAATGAGAAAATAAGTATATAGCAAAACATATGCTTGAAAGTATTAGAATTCTTTTAAGGCATGTGTTTTTTTTTTATATCACTTCAATGTTTTGTCCTTCAAGGCAAGAAAATAAAATGCGGCAGCACATAGCTGGATGCTAAAATTCCTTCTCTCTATTGATCTTATGCTCGGTGTGCTATTTGACAGTTGGGGTTTTATGTTTCGGATTTTAATCATCTCTGCTGGTTCAGTGTAGTCCTAGATTTGTTTGGCTCCTCAGTTTTCAACTGGTGATGATTTGTAACTTATAAACAACACAATTCATGGAAGGACACCTGCCACTTTTACAGATGCTGGAGGCCCAGCATTTCTATATGGCACATAAAATAGAATATTTGTGGGAGACTTGCACCGTAAACTTTATAGGTGCAAGATTTGTTGTGCCATATTTTATTAAATCTAATCCTGGTGGTTCTTCATGCTCTCCCTGTGTGTGCTGAGCCATGCAAACACTGCTGTTTGGAAACATGCATTTGCATTTTATTTATTTCCACAGTAGCTTGCCACAGTTTGTGTTGTTGTGGACAGAATCACCGATTTCTACTTTCATATTATCAATTATATTTATATTTATACTGTTTGAGATTATATTTGTTGCATGTTTATACATCTTAAAATAACAGTTAACCATGGATGCAAGTAGGGCTGTACGATATGGTTTCTGATTGTTTTGACAGTCATTGTGATGTTGATATGACTCATAATTAATGGGAATGATCATTATTGCATCACAGTTTTCATTTTCACTGTAAAAGAAGTTAAAATCATGATGGTGTGACATTTGTTGGGGTCTGTACAAAACAAATATGTTATTGATGATTTGTGGGCCAGGGTATCTGTGCATCTCCGCCACACTGCAGTACTTAATTTTAATCCTGTTTTTTTAACTTAACTTTATTATTATTATTATTATTATTATTATTATTATTATTATCATCATTATATTATTAATAGTAGTATTCTAAGGAAGGATAGAATTATAGATTTATAAATCACTGTGCGGGAGAGGGGGTGGGATTAGATAAGTTTCGACTTCTTCCCACTCCTTTTGAACAAACTTTACATTGTCTGTTGTTGTTGTTTTCTTTTCTGTTTGTTTATGTTCAAATAAACTTAAATCAAATCAAATCAAATCAAAACTTTCATCAAAGAATTGCAGCTTCTGCAATTTTGGCATTGCACTTGGTCATATTGCAGTTTTGATAATATTTTGATTAATTTTGCAGCCCTAGTTGCAAATGATTATATGTTTGATAATGCATTATGAATTGCTGTCAAACCAATTTTCATACATAAAGTATCCTTTTTGTTGCTTTTTCTCTTCTACAGAATCTCTCAAACTAAACTGGCGTTGTAACCCACATTTGATGTTGAAAATAGTGTGGAGGCAACCATGGAAGTGAAGGAACGTAGACCCTACCGCTCCCTTACTGCACGGCAGGACACAGAGCGCCGTTATACCAGCTCCTCAGCAGACAGCGAGGACGGCAAACCGAACCCCAAATCCTACAGCTCCAGCGAAACACTCAAGGCCTTCGACCATGACTCAAGGATGGCCTACGGGAGTCGCGTCAAGGAAATGGTTCATCACGAAGTGGATGAGTTCAGCCGGCAAGGTTAGCCTGAGCTGTGCCAATATTAGAAATACTGTGTCAACAGAGGAGATTTTCATGTATGAGTATGGCTCATCTATAAGTATATTAGCAGTGCACAATGACGTGAAAACACTGGTTATTAGGTTAAGGGTAAATTACTGCCTGGTCTCAATATATGCATCATTGCTTTTTAATGAGGAGTCTCTTGGTAATTCACGTGCAGTGGCTGTAGAGGTCACTCCGCATTGTTTGACTATTAACAGAGGTGGCCAGGGGTTGAACTTACTATGCCAGTGTTAAAAACTGCATGGAAGACACGCATATCTTTTCCTGCTCGTTCAGATACATTATTGATCATTAAAGTTCAAATCAGATGTGATGGCACTGTCGAGGTAGCCTTAAATCCAAGTAAGGCGTAGGTCTGCTATTTCACTTAAAAATGTACATTTTTAATCATAATGACACAGGCCATGTTCTCTAGGTGGTGCACTGAATGAAAGAAACAACCTTTGATTTATTTATACATTTTCAGCAGTTAAAGAATCTAATGTGATTTGCAAATCATCAGGGGCAGCTTTGCAAGTCTTTTGACTTTTTAATTACTGTAGCGGATATCTTAGAAGAGAGAGAAATTTGAGGAGACAGATGTCTTGGTTGCCAACATTAAAAGATATAAAAACTGAATTTGGCATTTAGAAACTAATGTTATGAATGAAAGACAAAACAGCAGATTAGAAGATGCTATAATCTCGGGCTGTGCAATGTGGACAAAATCAAATATCTTTGTTATTTTTGACCAGATTCTTTTTATGAAAATGTTGTAGGCATGATGTTTACATTTCACGGCTATATTGGTCTGTATCGACATTGTCTGAGTTGAAAACTATTTCTTTTACATAATGTAGATAATTTTTATTTTTTAGATTTATTGGCTGCATTTCATATATATTTGATCCATATTCTTAATTCTAATTTAACACACACACAAAAAAAGTTTGTTTATTTATATATGCTATATTCTGTGTAAAGAGTATTAGCTGATGTATAAATATTGTAATTTGCTTACTCCCTAATATTCTTTGCATTGGCCAAAAAAATCCAGTTTATATCCAGTCATCCCTACAATATGGTTACAGAAAAATTCACACAATGTTAACACAATGAGATTTTTTGATAAATAATCATCAGTAATGTGGATATAATGACTAAGTGTTAAAGGCAAATAATATAACAGCTTGAACAGTCTGGTAAATTCAGAAAATTACATCCCTTTACTGTAATGAAGTCTTTAAAACCAGGAAAGACACTTATGCCATTTCACAACATAACAATATCCAGTATCTAAGATGATATCTAGTATCATGATATTTATATAATATTGATATTTTGCCCAGCCCTAATCTTCATGTAACTCACAACTAGTGCATGTGAAGCTTTTGCTTTAAATAATTACTGCACCTCTGAAGTCCAGGATATTGCTGTCATCTTTTCCTGCACTGAATACAGTTCATTATATTAGGTGCTGCTGTTAGTGACAGATTTTATTGGCTTGCCGCAGGCGCAGACTTTTCCCTTCGAAACCTCGGCTTTGGAGAGGCCCTCCCATCCCACGTAGCCACATACAGGACTGACCTGGGGCTGCCACACCGCGACTACTCAGTCAGTGTGGGCTCGGACGCAGACACAGAGACAGACGGCATCATGTCGCCAGAGCATGCGGTCAGATTATGGGGCCGCAGCAACACCAAGTCAGGCCGCAGCTCGTGCCTCTCCAGCAGGGCAAACTCCAATCTAACCCTCACTGACACTGAACACGAGAATACAGAAAACGGTAGGGCACTTTCCTCTTTTATTTTTCTCTGCCAGTCCCTATCAGGCGAGCTGATTTTACACTTTGTCTCTTTCCATGTGGATTTCATTTTGATGCTGAAATGGAATAGATCTGTGTTTATTTTTTTAAGCATGTTCCTGTACGCTGAAGCAGAATGACATGCTCTATCTCTGAGAGAACAAAAACACACAAGCTAGATGTTTCTGCATGGTACAGTTGAAAACTAAATAATTTTCATGGTTAGAATTGGTTAAGTTTTTGCAAATGCTCAACAAGAACCCGTACAACTACACTCTGAGTTACATTTTTTCTGTCTTTCTAAGTGTTTTGATACACATTATTTTTTATTCAGCACTTTATATCTCTGTTTGCATTTTTACAGAAACTGTCTTAAGACCAACATATTTAGGATTTGACCTCTTGAAAAAAATGCTATTGCCAGTGTGTCAGCACAGCCAGATTTGTGTTATACTATTACCTGTGCTGTTCATCATTCCCAGATCATTTTATTCTTGCTTTCCTCTTTTTGTTGCAGTGTGTAAATCATGTGTGGACTTTAATAGGAATTGGTTTGGCAGGCTTCCTGGTGAAATTAGTGCCAGGAAGTGGGAAGCCATATGCATTGAATTCCTTTTTCTGTGGTTTGGTGTTTTCTCCCAAGGGCCAGATGAGCCAGTGTACTTGTTCAGAAGGTCACTTGAGCTCAGGGAATATGTTACTATGAGCCATGTCAAGTGCCGGAAAATGTCAGAAGATAATAGCAGTTCTGCTGAAGATACACTTATTCAAATTGTAGATTAGCGTGCTGTAAAGATTACAGAATTCTGTTTGGAAGGAGAAATGTCATTTGGATACTCAGTTGAGTCTCCCCCGCGCTTATTTGTCAGTAAACTCAGCTACAACTTAGTAATTGCTTGTATAGTGTATACACTGAAAGAAAAAGCTCTTGGAGTAAATTCAGTGCCGTGTGGAGGCTGTACCTGACAGACAGGTTTCCTTTACCCACGTAACCCTTTTGTGTCTACAGTGCCTACTCCTTTCTGCATTTGTTTACCTGAGTTTCTGCCAAAATGAATTCTTTTCCAATTTTTTTTTACACAGAGTTGCTATGTAGTAGAATCTAAGTTCTGTTTCACATTATGCAAAGTTAAACACAAACCTAAATCATGCATATTAACTGGCAGATTTATGATACTGTTCCCAGGATACTTTGGAGATAGAGGAACTCATCAAGGGCCTAGCGGCAAAATTCTAATTGCCCCTGCACAGCCTTGCAGAGAACCTTGTGAATAGTTTTGCATTTCAGAGTGTGTCACATAATGTATTAGCTTCTTATTATAACTGACAGAAATGACTCTTGGAAGTGGAATCCATTTGCCCGAATGACTCTGGGAGAGAACGTGGCATCCCTCTGCTTGATCATCTGAGATGCCAGGGGACTTAGATTTGGCTGTATTGTACATAATTAAAGAGAATCTCCTCAGATGGCTGTTCAGGGGTTGGTATGCTGGAATGTGTTCAGAGCACCCCTAGCTGCAGCATCATGCTACATCTGGGAGACCCAATCGAGATTCTAAGTAGCTTTTTATTCAACTCACCCAAGCATAAAGAGCACTTGTATTCAGCATTTAATTCAGTAATGCCTGATAACATACAATTTATATATGGCAAGTTAATTAAAATCCATCGAGCAGGCCTGCTTGTGTGTGTTTTAATCTCTTTAAATCAACAAACCATTTACTCTGCTTTAATGTATTCAAGCCGCTGGGCAGTTCTCCCTCTTCACATGTGACTTACTTGACCCTGGTTTTAACGCATGCAAATAAGCAATAGCAATTTTGGAACAGTTTTCTTGATGCTCAACTTGTGATTCTTCGGCATCTTATATATGCTGTGAATAAAAACCTTTGCTGATAATAACATCCTTCACTAAGATTCATTGAAGCTGTCAAGGTTTCAAGGTAATTTTTTAAATCATTACCCAACATAGGGGTGCCTAACAAAAAGAAAGTTTTAGTCCCTTTGTGTTACACAGACATAGATGTATTCAGATAATTAAAATATAATACAAAATACAATGTGATAGAATATGATAAAATATATAATAAAATAAAACCAGAAAATATATACAGGTATTCGTATACATATACATGTATACACCCAGGAAATAATTCTGTGTTGCATTTTTTAAAATTTGCATCAGGTTGAATGTAAACAGCAGCAACAAGATAGTGAAGATAACATGGTCTTCACATTAAAAGTATGACATCTGGGAAACATTGCCCATCAACTGTGACTGTGTTTGTGCACAAAGCATGATCGATGTAGACACAGAGTCTGCCTCCGCTCGTCCTGCCAGTCTTCCATCCTGTCAACTTCAAACATGGTCCGCCCGTGCAACAGCTTGATCTGGGATGCTGTGGTGGAGCAGGTCTTTGTAAGGTGTGGGCACACCAATCTCTAATGTCCCATTGCTTGGCCATAGTCCCATCTCATCCACTCCATTTTGCTGACCAGACATTAGCGAGGAGCAGCCTCAAGTCCAAGCTGGATTAGCATGGCTCTTGTCCTCACTCAAATCCTTTCGTCCTGAGGTTGTGCGCGGCCGTGCGTCCAGTTGAACTGGCTGGTAGAAGAAAGATGCTGTATGCATTTCTGATCTTCTCAAAGTCTGTTGCTCTTCAGTCCAAACCCCACACTTCCTTTTCCAATGCCTAGAGTGCATTTCTGTCATAGGTGATAACCTATAACCAATAAGTCATAGGTTTCAGCAATAAATCCCTCAAAAAATAACAGATCAAAACAAAAAGCAAAATTTGGAGGAGCTGCCGGCTGCAGCATTTGCTGCCGTTGCCATGGCAGTTGTGATGATAAAGTGAGTTGCTATCTTTATTGTCATCCTAACCTACGACATGATGAGTAGACAAGTAACAAGAAACAAATTTACAGAGTGAGTGTTTTATTATAGACTAGAACTACAACAGTTAATCAGTTAATTAATTGATTATGAATAGATTAATAAATTAATCATCAACCTTTTTGATAATTGATAAATCGGTTGGAATAATTTTTGAGAAAAAAAGCAGAAGTTCTCTGATTCAAGCACTTCTTAAATGTGGATATTTTCAGTTTTTTCACTCCATGACTCTGAATACACTTTCAGTCACTGGCATTTTGTACTCAAATAATGGATTAGTGGTTATGTCCAGCGCCAATTGTTTATGCATGTATGTGTGTGTTGTGTTGCCTTCATGCTGTGTGTACAGGTATGCGTGTATCTCCTAGCCAGCATGCCTCTGGTCCCCAGGGAGCCCCTTGAGGACATTTCCAGCAGCCAGCGACTGCTGAGTCATTGCTCATCCTACAGAAGCCTAACAGCAAGGAGGCCAGGCCAACCTGCTGAGTTTGGGAGAGGGCTGCTGTTTTTGGGTTTTACCCCATTACAGCTTATCCAGATGTGTTCTCTAATCCCAACTTTCCCCCACTGTCGTGGCTAGACTCTTACGTGTCTGTAACCATGAGAACTGGCAGTAGCCACAAAAGCCTGCTGAGGGACTGTTGCTATTCATGTGTTCCATAACCTGCGGAGAAAAATAATTCAGCTAAGGCCTACACAGTTCCTGTTGATAGAAAAATGCTTGTGTGACTGACACTGGTATTTTTCTACAGACAAAATGTAATTAGTTCCAGTGGGCGGTTCGTTTTGTACTGATTTGGCTTTCCCTTGCTCCATCCCCCTGGGAGATCTGTTCTGTATTGATTAAGGACATATATATATATATATATATATATATATATATATATATATATATATATATATATATATATATATATTATTTTTTTTATTTGTGTATGTCTACACACAGTTATAATATATATATATGTGTGTGTGTGCGTGTGTGTGTGTATGTATGTGTATACAAACATACTCACTCACTCACTCACTCGCTCACTCACTCACTCACTCACTCACTCACTCACACACACGTATGATCTTACTCTAAGTCTTATTCTAAATTGCAATTTAGTACAGTTTGTTCCTCTGTGATGTAGTCTAATTCAGAGCACAGTTATTTTAAAAAAAAATTAAGCATGGATTTTATATACCAATGAATGGCAGAAAATCATACACTTGCCTGTGTGATATTTAGTTTCTGGAATTAGATTATTTTTTATTATTGCTCATTACTCAGATCGTGGTAGCTGTAGGCAGCGCTTCAGGGCAAAGCCTCTAGGAACAGCAGTGAAATCGTCTTGTGAAAGTCCCTTCATAACCTCTCTGCTGTATTTTGATTTTCTGCAGCACACAAGCAACTGGTGGAGTTTTGTGTTCAGGGAGCAATTTGTGAATAGTGAATTTTACCAGCCACTCAATAGATTTGCATTGTTTTGTTGTTGACTGGATGGTGAAGCAAATCTCAAAAAAGGAACTATTTTACGCCTATTTTCCCTGTCTAATTGAAAAACTAACTCTAACTCTTACTCAAACTTAATTGCCTTGTTAACTCATCATACAAAACAATTCATTTAAACTTAGCAGAGAGAAAAACAAAATAAAAATCACCAAAACTGTCTTGGTTAGTCTCTTCACATTTTTCAAGAATTGCCAACTCTGATTTGGTCGAAATAAATTATTAATTCACAGAGTTAGATGTTACAATATTCTGGCTCTACACTGAATGACAGGGTGTCCGTCCTTTAAAACTGTAAATTAGCAAAAATTTAAATGACAATGTTTGTATATATTAGCAAAAATTTAAATTAATATATATATATATATGTGTATATATGTATATATATTTGTATATATATTTGTCCAGCTGCCTAACTCTAGTAGCAGTAGTATCAGAAATGTAAAGCCCTGATGGCAAATCTTACCTTTGCAACCATCGCCCCAGAAGTACGTAAGTGTACACAGCACGTAGAGATGGCAAGTATTGACAGATGGACCCAGATCTATCTGTGCTTTAAAAGAACTCAATAAAATCTTAAGCTTGATTCCCAAACTCTCTTGTATCAAGAGGAATGATGCAAGGATTAGTGTGATGCACTCTTGTTTTACTGCCAGTTGAATCTCTGGCTGCACTTTGGATGAACTGAAGAGTGGGTTTATGGTAATGTAAAGGGAACTGCATTAAAGTAGACATAATGAACAGAGGAATGACAGTTTCTAATTTATTGTGAGGAGAGGACCAAAATTCTCTGAAAAAAAGCATTTTTGTAAAAAAAAAAAACAAAAAACATAATGGTGTGATTGTTATCAAGAATACTGAACACTGGTACTGTTTCATAAACTTGCAGTAGACTTGACAAAAAGTTTAAAATATTGTTTTTGTTCATGCTTTTCACATTACCATGCCAGTATCACACCAAGCAAATAATGTAACAACACACTTTTGAGGCTCTTCTACTGACTAATGAGTTGAAGGTGCAAAAAACAGGACTTGAGGATGAATGATGGTCGGGTTCTTTAATTCAATTCTGTTCTTTGTTCTGCATGATTAAACACGGGTCATCAATCAGCATTTTTACCTTCAAAGCCCATAGTGGCTAATGTGCTGATGTGATCACGCTTTTAGCTGGGGTATGAGCAATATGTATTGATGTTGAGTTGTCAGATGAAAAGCGGACGGTCTTTCAGGTGGATTTACCATGCACAGCCTATTTTTTGCTTTTTCATAAAGATTTGCTTACAGCTGTTGAAATAAGATTTTCTCCTCTGCCTTCATTGCTGCTGATCACCTAGATTTTCATATTGAGAAAATAAAGTAAATAAAAATAAAGCACCTTAATATTATTCAGGTTGTATTATGTTAATGAAGCTAGTCTGCTTTGCACATAATTACACTAAATTACACATATACATAAAATGACTAATGATAGCTATGGATAACTAATTGTAGCAACACTTGACTAAATTTCTTCCAGTCTTACTTATGACATATACTAGAAATAGCACAAGAGCTATAAGAAAGGGGGGAGTTAAAAATGTAATACAAAATTAATCATTTGAATTCTTTTTCTTGAGTTATAAAACAGCAGGCTACAGAATATGAAACGAAAAGTCTTGTAGTAAGTGCAAACTCCACAGTGATGACGATATATTCTCTTGCTACCTGTATCAGATACTTGTTGGAGGGTTCAAGACTCTGAAGAAACTTTGAACTGTTGAAAGATTGAGGTTAAGAGCTCGAGGGTGGTGCTCAGTTGCTGGATCTTTGAACATACCATGACTGTCTATGAGGGACAGGTGTTCCTCGTGGAAACATGTCACAGCCCCAAAAGGCTGATGGGCTTTGAAAAGCAAATCTCTCACAGATTTGAACTTGAGCGGGGAGTACATCAGCCTGTCCCCTAACCATGTTGATAGTGATTGAAAGAGCATTTGTTCAGTTCTATTCACTCATGTTACTCTTGGCCCAAGCCACATTTTGCTTATATAGAATAGCACCTATTGAGTTTGAAGGTGGAATTTAATCCTGCAACAATAATTCCAAAAGAGTTGGGACTGATAAAGTTGTTTTTGTAAATATAGACACATTATGAATTTTATGCCTATGCAGTGTTGCAAAAAAAGTTGACACACTCTGCATGCGTTACAATAGTGTGATTTCATAGTAAAAGAGTTCAAGTACCAGACTGACCTGCCTGCAGTCCAGACCGGTCTCCCATTGAAAATGTGTGGTGCATTATGAAGAGTAGAGACCCCGGACTGTTCAGTAATTAACACAAAAATGTAACACAGAGGTAAACATTGTCACAACTTTTTTGGAATGTCTTGCAGGCATCAAATTCAGAGTAAAGAGTTTATCAGTTTGAATATTAAATATCTCGTCTTTGCACTGAATTCAATTGAATTGCAAATCATTGCATTCTGTTTTTATTTACGTTTTATACAATGTCCCAGCTTTGTTGGAATTGGTGTTGTAATAATTTCTTTTCTTTGAAAAGCAGCGTTGTATTTTTCAATTAGACCCAAGGACAGTAAAAATCTGAATTTTCAGAAGGCACGGAAACATTAGTGTTGCAAAGTCTAAATGAACTCTGTTTTGTACTAGCACTACTACAGTCCAGTATGACTAACACAATTAAATGTTTTCTAGTGTGGAATTCTTTGATCATTATTCACTGGACTACATCTGAGTCACAAGAGAGGAATGAAAATAAGGAATCACATTAGAAAACCCCCCTCTGCATAATGATAGTTTTTTAAAAGTAACCACAGAATAAGCATTGTTACACTTTGGTACAAGCACCTTAATCTTGTACGTCACAGACTATGCATACTGAAATAACTGCAATGATCGCCACGCCCTCCTGAGGTGAATAAGTAAATATCTTTGATGCACAATCCACATTTAAGTTGTGTTTTATCTTTGAACTGGTTCCCTGGAGCTTTACCACCATATTAGGAGCCCGTAGGGGTGAAGTGAAATCAGACTTCCAATTAGATAAGACGTTTGCTGTATAACAGAGCTGGATTCATTAGGGCATGTTTTACAGCAGTGTGGTAGGACCACAGAGATGGGGTTTCTTATTGTGACCTTGGAGTTCCAGTAGCACGCACACAAAGACACGCACACACACAAGACACATTTTTATATGAACATTTAGGTACTAAAATCAATTATCATATTTAAGAGCATATTTGATTGAATCAAAAATGACAAAAAAAAAAAAAAAAAAATCCAAGCAAAACAAGCATGTTATTGCTCTTTAATTCTTTTTCTTTAATTTGAATGATGTGTTTAATATGGTCATTAAAGCTTTTCTTGTTTTTGTGTTTATTGTTTTTATACAGGAGCATTTGATGGTTATAGTTATGGTCTAATTTCACATGAAATAATCCTGAATTTATAAAAGTAGTGTTTATTTCAATGGTCTGTAACTGTGTCGATACTGAAATTAAGTAATAATAGGGCTAAAAGACATTTTGAGTGTGATGGCTTACCTTGAGCATGTTAACAGATTATATTAAGAGATTCCCTTTGCCTGGTACCACTGCCCTGCAAGGTTTCACTATTGATCACAGTCCTTCTAATTCTCTGTGTGCTGCAGAATATTTTGTTAAATCTGTCATTTTTTATGTCAGTACTAAGAGTAACATAAATCTTAAAATGGACAAGGAACATGAAAATCTTGAAGGAGGCAACTTTACATTAAATAGTCACATGTCTTTATGTAACAATAGAAATAACATCAGACTTTATATCATTACTTACCACCTGTAAGAAAGCTTTTATCAAATTATTCTACTTTAACTATCCACACTTTAAATATGGGTTTGAAATATTGATTTCATTTTAAATTGTATTATCAGTCATAGCTGAATCAACTTACAGTCTTACTTTGCTTAAGAAATAACTCCCATATCCCAAATTTCAGGTCTCTGCTTCAAACAAGTCACAAGCTTGTTGAAAGAAGCAGGATGAAAGAAAGTAAAACAATAAGAGAAGATACAGACAAGAACTGACATCTTTAGAATTTGCTTAGTTATAAAATTAAGGACAAATATGTATAGAATATTCCGGTAACCACAGAAACAATTACAGCATTTATACAGTTAGGATTGGTAATCATAGCATAGCATAGTTTTTCTACAGAGACAAATATAATAGCTTTCGTAAAACTGTGGCATTTTGATGCATGATTGCCTTTTGGCATCTGTGATAGACACAGACACTGTGATCATTTGCTGTAGGGGACAATGTTTCCTGTAATATTGGGAACTGTAATTTCACTGCATCCACATCGAGCACAACATGGAAGCTTGTTCTGAAACGGTCACAGGCATCGTAGCAACAGAATATCAGGCAAAATGATGCTTCAAAGAAATCACTAGAGGTTTCCCAGCTCACAGCCGTGGTTATTTCCACCCCCAGTATTTCTTGTGAAGTTATTTATTTGTTTACTTTTTTGGCAGAGTCTCTGCTCAGATCATGGATTAGTAGAGATATTCTCTGGCTCATTTGCAGGCTAATTTGCTGGGTTTTAGAGGCCCTTGTGGACAGTTTTGGTCTGTTATCTGTGGAGTTGCATACTCGCTCCCTGCCAGTGCCTCTGACAGTCTAAACCAACAGCACATCAGGGCCCATCTTACCACCAAGGCTCAGGGGCCTCTCTACAGCTCAAAGCACGACATGGAGCAGGATGAGCTCTCCTCCATGGAGGATCATCCTAACCCAGTCTCACAACTTCTGTCCCTCTCTTAGCAATATCCATTTAATGCAGAGTCAATTATCTACGCTAATGTTATATTTATGTTAGTTTTAGGACAAACTCTCCCTGCTTAAAATAAGATACAATTAACAAGGCAGAGATTTTATATTCTGGATTTGTATCAGTGCATACAGTGACATTGTTAAATGAATTACATTTAACCAACACACATTAAATACAAAATACAAAGTTGTTTTTGTTATGTAATTGGGAAAAAGAGTAATTTTACAGTCCTTCTTCAACAGTATAATCAGTACTTTTTATAAATCTAAAAGAAAAACTGTTGGTACATGAACACCTCACCACTTATGTGTCAAGTGTTGTGCAGTTAATAGTCCAATCATTTCCACACAGTGAGGTAAAAATATTTTTAATTTTAATGGGGAAAAAAGCACTGGAATCAGATCAGTAGTCAATATTGGCCAATACCAAAGTGTAATTGGTCAATCTCATCTCATCTCATCTCATCTCATCTCATCTCATCTCATCTCATCTCAATTATCATCTTATCATAACCTATTTTTTTTATGCTTTTAAACATTGTATATCAGTCTTTTGTAATAAAATTCCAGATAGCTCAGAACAACCAGTTATCTCTAGCGAGAGCAATTAATGGTTGATACTGAAGCTGAGGAAGCAGAGATCGTAACATGCTGTTGCCCTAGTATGAGATAGAAATAATTAAACTTCCATGCTGAGATTTCTCTCATTAGTGGTCACCTCTGATATGTATAAGTCTTTGATACAAATCCAGGTACAAAACTTTAAGGGCTGCTTGACGAACAAACGAGTCATCAGTAAATACCGGCTCTGGTAATGTGAATTTTTAAACTAATTTATCACTTCATCATCCATCGCTGGATAATACTTATGTATTGGTTAAAACATACATAATTTCATGTAAGATACAAAATCAAATGTGTCATGCTTGTGTTCACATTATCTTCATATTTATTATGTCCAGGTGCAAAGTATTTAAAACTAATCACACTTTGATCAATTTGAAAGCAACTTTAAGTGAGAAAATAACACAATAAAATAGCACATTTTCAGAAGATGCAGATGACAGGTATCTATGACAGCAACTGCAGAACATTTGTGCGTCTTTCTACTTTTTGCTTTGAACTATGTGGGATGCAAGATCTGTGTGATAACTCAGACGATTGTCTGTGAGCATAACTGTATGATTAATTATTTGCAACATTCCCACTTTTGCTCTCAGGGGTTTGTAAGTCCTGCATGATACAAAATAAGATTAGCACACTTAAATATAGGGCTAGTGCACACATAAGACTTTCACACACATAAAGACCCTGCAATTCCAAAACCTTGTTGTGCTGGACAGCTCAGGTTCTTCCTGGATTATTTCTCTCTCAGTGAAAGTAGCTAGGCACAGTGAAATTTCACAGCCTGTGCATGTTGAAGAAAATAGCTCAGGACATAAGCTTTAGATTTTTTTCCCCTCTGCCTTCAGTGGTTCCCCTAAAGTACTGCTGTCACACTGGAAACACTAGTCTTATCTCAGCTGTATGAATTGCCAGCTTCTGCAGCAGGTCACACCAGAGTTGCATTCTCTCTGTCTTCAAACTTCAATGTTTGCACTGTATGAACTACCAGATATTGTCATGGGCACGCTTTGAGCTATTTAGATGATTTAAAGTGACTTATTACTAGCTGAGCACTATGGGTGACTTACAGTAGGTTGGATCTGTAACAGTTTAACATTTGATTAAGTCCGCATTCTGCACTGACGTTGAGAATGGATGGCTGTTGTTTTTAAAATGCCAAGTTGGACAGCTTAAAGAAATTTGAAAATAAATTGACTTCTGTCAGTCAGCTGCATGTTAAGCAGTTATATAAAAATACATTTGTTGTATGACCCTATAGAATACAACTGGTGCAACAATAATTGCAGGCTTTTGCAGAGATAAATGTGGAAAGTGAAGACCAAGTTTGTATCGATAAATGGCATTAAAATGACTTGTTTTCAGGTCTGAGCAATGAACCTGATGAGTCTGATTTCCCTGAAGTCTAAAA
Source organism: Lutjanus campechanus (assembly GCA_027495735.1). Taxonomy (NCBI): domain Eukaryota; kingdom Metazoa; phylum Chordata; class Actinopteri; order Lutjaniformes; family Lutjanidae; genus Lutjanus; species Lutjanus campechanus. The sequence goes on along the minus strand of JAJHUR010091910.1, from coordinate 7,186 downwards.
GTAATTTTGACTTTGTGGAAGTTTTAAAGAATTATCTCTGTATATTTGTCCTTGCAAGAGGCTGCAGGTTACAGCTTGTTAGTGTACATCACTAATTGGATGCTTGGTGCTTTCGATCCAGGGTCAGACATTAATTGTTGTGGTTTTTTAATTGTATTCAGTTGCCGCCCTTGTAATAGATTGGATTGTCTTTTTTCATGTCAGTATTGCTCGAAAGACAGTGAACATGTAGTATTGAAGAAAATGAAAAGGAAGGACCTTGGACTCAGTCTGTGATGATACATTTGGAGATATACTGTGTATCAGATAATATTATAGCTATAGTACAACAGATGTAATTTCAAACTTGAAAAGTCATTACTGCACAGCTATAAAGAGGGAATTAATTAAGGGCTTCAAAATGCTGCTCGGCCAGGATATGTTGTGTTACATTACATTACATTTTTCCTTTATGAATGCAAACACTAAAAGAAGAACATAAAAAACCCCACCTTTAATTTGACTCTGATCGTCTGCCTGCTGTCATTTTGAAGCATTCAGGAAAAATGCATTTAATAAAGATGAATTTTAATATTTTTAAAAATGCTAATGTAATATATACCAGGTAACAATATACAACCCAAAGCTAGAGTGCAATAAACAAAGGACTGAAAATGGATCAGCCATCATGTAGCTGCTGCTGATCAATTAAACATTGATTGGCCTCAATTCTGATCCCTGCTGATGTAGGCTCAGGACAACAAAAGTATAATAAAATTTATATTCAAATATAAGCAAAACACCAAATGGATGAAGAGGTGCTGTAAGTAATGATAAGATAATGAATTTAATGGACCAGTGTGTAGGATTTAGAGGCATCTATTGGTGAAGATGTAGATTGCAACCAACTCACCTCACCCGTGAAAGGCCCATTCTAGAGCCAGTATTTGTTTGTTTTGAGTTACTACAGGAACATGGGAGACTCTGTGGAAGAGACACAAGGATTCTCATTTTAACGTGATTATACACTTATGAAAACATGCTTATAAATATCATATTCCATTTTTGCCATATTCTGCCAATAAACCCTCATAAATCTTACACACACAAAGCAATCTAAACATGTCACCATAAATACAGAAGAGTGTTGGATATTGAGACTCCTGACTACAGTTACCATTATTAAAATGATCAGTTGATTCAGTATTCAGAATATTCAGTATTCAGCGAGTATTTGCATTCTGATTTACCACTGGTTTGAGTATTAAAGTATAATTCTGGTGTTCACGTGGTTGCCCGTCTCCTGTTGCTAGGACTCCATCTACCCCAGGCAACTTCATTTCTATTTATCGCCTCAGTGGAAATTTGGAATTGAAATTGGCTTACCTCGTTCTGACCAAAGTCTCTACAATAATACTCAGGAAAAGGTGTTTCCTGTCTGCCAAAGTTATCTTTTTTTATTACATTCTTGCCACTACCACTGTTGAATCCATACTTGCAATGTTTTTTTTGTGAAAGAGAATTAAGAGATGTACTTAAATGCTTGCAAAATGCTGATTCCTATTTCTGTTCAAGTGTCCAAGCAGCCAGCCTTTTACTATCCTCAATTTCTTCTAACTACTTCTATTGATAAACAAACCTTATTTGCCATGTTGCAAACTCTCAGTGGCTTTAGTTTTACCGTGGTATGAATTATATAAGCACTTAGAAACACAAGCCTCTTGGCAGCATGTATTTTAGATAGCCTTTTGAACTGTCATGCACTCAGTGGGAGCTGGAAGGCACACACACAAATCAATTCTTTAACACTGACAAAGTGTCTGAAATGAAAAACAGTGGGCTTTTATGTAATCTATCTGGAGATTGTGATGAGAGGAGGAAATAATGTTTTGACAAAGGTATGCACCTTTAGCATGTATGCATACATATTACTATGATGTTTATATACAGCAAAGCAAATGTGCCCAAATCAAGCAGAGGTGCCCTCTCAGTACTCAGAGTTCCCACTCAGTCTAATAAAATTTTGATTCCACTAGAAAGTTTGGAAGATGTGAAGGATTTCATTTTTTTAAGGCAGTGCTTAAGCTCTTTACTGTCTTTTATAGGGAATGTAGCTGTTTCTTAAGGGTATACTTTAGAATTTTATTAGGCCAGGCCTAGAGTGCGCTGAGGAATGACAGGATGGGGATGGTGCCATCTTTGTTCAGCAAGGCCCCAGGCAAGCCACATGTAGCCCTAATGAGTCGCTTACAATTTCAGGCTCCGCTTGCTCTCAAACACCAAAAGTAAACTTTTGTCTTTTTTCCCCTCACTATTCGGGGACCTTAAGAGGATTGTGGGGTCATTATTTATTCATGCCATTGTGTTTATTCACCAGACTCTGTGTGTGATGGGAGAGGGAATAGAGCAGCCAGTGCAGACGGAGTAAAAGCTGATAATTATCCACTATTAGCATTGTTTTTTCAGCTATGGTTTAAGTCGGCTCAGTTGATGATAGAGCTATGATAGAAGCCCAGAAACATCCATTTAAAGCAGATTACCATGTGCGCGTCTTTGATGTCCGGAATCCTCTGCAGAGGACTCGCCGAACGGGTGTGGATGTGTTCATAAGCCTGTTTTTATGCCACTTTTTCTGTGCTGTTAGAGAAGATATCCTGTCACAATGTCAGCTGCGAACATGTGTGTTGACCAAGAGATCCTTAGAAACAGCCATCACATGCCTACAGGATGTTGTTAACAGTGAGAGGTGAGGAGAATGGAACCTTTACTTTTTATCCTAGAACAAAGAAAGCCCCAGGGATGCTTGAATGGGGCTGCATGGAGGGATTTAGCAATGTCAGAGCTCATCAGAGCTAACATTGATTCAAAAGACTAGTGAAAAAATTTTGGGCTCAGGTCTTCAAGACTAAGGAGTCTTGCAAATGGATCAGTTAGTGATTACTCAGTTCTAAAAGAGCAGTTTTAAAACTTAATTCTTTTTAATTGTTCAGCATCAGCTCGGCTAGCCTGTCTTTACATGCTTTAATTGGCCCTCACGTTGGTGTTCACTGAGCATTTCTGAAAATGTTGCTCCTCCTAGACGTGTCTTTGAAGGTGGCACTGCAGTAGGAGTAAGGTTTCTCCTCAACCAGAGAAAATGTCCATTCAGTTCGTTTAGGATTTCAATTTCACATTTCCAGTCTGATTCATTCCTCTGTTTGTCCCAGAGAAGTCGAAACAGATGGTGTATTTCAGCTGGATTGCAGGCCACAGTGTCTCTTCAACACAGGGAAATAGAGTGGACTGGATGGATGAGAGTGGCAGAAGCCAGGCAGGGATGTGGGTGATGACTGGGGAAAGGAGTCTGTGCTTATAGTCACCCAGAGAGGAAATGTCATCTCTAGTCTCAGCCACTCTGGCCTCCTTTTCATCTTTCGAGGTGATACTCTGGAAAGCTACTGGCATCAGTAGTCTGCTGTGTGCTGAGGCTTGTGTGCCACTGCAGCTTTCTTTTTTAATCTTTGTCGGATATTTCCATCCTCTTTCATGCAGATGAATAGATTAGCGCTGATTGATTGCATCCTTAAATTGTGTAATTTAAAGAGGAGTGGAGGGTAGAGGTTTGATCTCTCTGGGGTCCATAGCCTGTGAACGTGTGTATGGATATTGTGATAAAAATTAATTTGATCTAAATCACCCATTTCTAACTACTTCTGTTGTCCAAACTGTTTTGCAGGCATCACACTATCTGTATCAGCCAGAGTTTTTTACTTGTTTTCTTGATACATTCAAACCATCCATTTATAATTCGGCATTCAACATATCTTTAAGAGGGTACAGTAGTTGTAAGTAATGGATGCTGGGTTTAAAGTGCTGATAGAAATGTTGTGGGCCAGCCTTAAATGGAACTGTGCTTTGTGTGGTAATGCTTTTTTATTACACAAATATAATTTCCATTTTCTCAGTAATGGTCATGTCTATAAAAAAAACATTTATGGGTATTTACAATTCGTTTTCAACCTTATCATACATTATGTTCACTCTCCGTTATGATGATATTGATTTCTAGCAGGTAAACGGCACCGTCAGAGAAAGTTTTATCATTTTTCCAATGTTGGTTCGTAAAAGCTCATTTCCCACTTCCTCTGCAAGTGTTTCTGCTTGTGCTGGTTGTGTTTTGCGTTGTGTAGCCTGGAGTAGGGTGTTGAACTATGTGTAGTATCCTGCAGAATTACAGCTTGTCAGACAAATTTGTGAAAGTGCACGGTACCAACTGGGAAGTTCTTTTAATCCTGCAGCAGACATATGTTTAACTTAACCCTGGGTAGATGGTGTAAAATTGACTAATAATGTGATTTTGCTTTAAAAGTAAAAAAGGAAAGAAAATATTTTCGAGAGATGATACATTATGCTTGTGACGTTTTCAAATCCGTCGCTTTGAGCTGTCTCGTTTGTTTGTTTTTTTCTTTTACTGAGATGAGATCACCTATCAAATATTAATTTCATAAAAGGCTAATTGTGGCTTCCAGCTGTGCAATAGAAAACAATTATGTCAATTTGGGAATCCTAATAATGGAAAACCCAGAATGGAGCCATCTTGTTTGAGAGGTATAATTATTACCTGAGCACATACGCCAATAACTTCAAAGCACATCAGTGTTTTCTCAAAACATAGGAGCAAATATAAACTTTAATTCATTTGCTAAATTATCAGGTACTATTATGAATTTAGCTTATTTTTTAACATCAACAGTTGTATAAGCCATTTACCTGTCATGATTACTTGTAGTTTCAACTGTTGTTATTTTGTCTTTCTGATAAACATGTGCAAGCAGGTAAGCAATTCTATCTTATTAAGATGGAATAAGATGCGGGTGCTCAGGACACAATTTAGAATCTTAACCTCAGTTTTATTAATATTTGAGGTTTTACAACATTGCCTTGTTGTCAAGTACATTGCCTTTATTGATCACATGTCCACAAGTGATATTCTGCAAAGAGCGTGAAAAGTCTGCCTCAAGTCAAATTTATAGGGAAAATGGCAATTAAAAATATATTCATACTGAAAAGTGCAAAAAAAATTTCTGACCCTGAGGAAACAATCAACCTTAGTGTCAGATGGTATTCATGTAGTTTGTTTTGGCAGAATTGTTAACATCACTTCTCATTAACCATCTGTAACATCTTTGCCTACGTTTTCATAGTGTTGTTATCAAACAGCAGAAAAAGTAAATTTTTCGATTAAAATTAACAGTGATGAATAGTTTCCACTAGATTTGGCAGGGAATATGCAATTACCTCTGTTGTTGAAAATGGTGTACAAATCACAGGCTCACAGGCCAAATCAGAATTTACAATACAAAGTAACCAAACAAATCAGCTAACCAGAATTATTTTAACTTGCTAATACATGTATATTCATTACAAATATAGTTAAAATTGTTACTGTTTTGCCAGTATTTTCTACAATCTATGTATAGTGATACAGTGCGTTTTATGGAAATTGGACTGAGAAATTATTTTAAAATAACCAGATGGGAACCAGTGAATCAAATATCGGAAAGATCAAGCTACTACATATCCTGTAAATCCAAAGAACAGTCCTGCTCTGCTGTTGATTTGTAACATTGCCCACAATGTCCAGCAAAATCTCTGAGGTTTGACAGAATAATTTCACATTACACTCTACTATATATAGTCATGTCACCCAAACCCAGCCAGGCTGTTGGTCTGTTAGCCAATATTCACCTCATATTTCATCATATTACACAGCAAAAACACCACTACACTGCTTTATTTCCTATGGTGACAAAGACGTTGAATTTCTAACACTGTCAGTGACACAAAGGCAGGACTAACGCTGCCTTTCCACAGTCTTTGAAGTGCAATCCAAACCAAGAGCAGTGATATAGTAGGCAAGAGGGCACATTTAATCAGTCAGGGCAGAGCTCAAATACTGCCAGTCAGTTACAAAAAAATCAAAAAGGGCATCAAACCCCCTTTCATGGGTTTAAGCAGCTCTAAAGCTTTTGTGTCTCACAACATTTCTGGGACAACTTGAGCCTGACCAGTGAACATTTGTGTTGCAGACTGTAAACATGGCTACTGGAGCTAAGCAAAAGGACATCATTAGAGGGACAAAGTTGGAATGCTGAAAAGGGAATTGATGATGCTGAGGCAATTCAAAAGCTATTAAATATCCAATTAAGGTACCTTGTTTGGCCAAAGTACCTTGTAGGCAAATATAAGTCAATTAATAGACCATTATTTGTTTTAGGCTGGGCATAGTGTGATTATTTATAAAACCCTTTGCCCTTTAACAGACTTACGATGCATCTATAGTGCTTCATAGCAATACTCACACTAGAGTATGAAATATTTATTATGCCTTAGTGTTTTAGTCCAAGCAACATGAAAACTCATGGCTCATTTTCACTTAGAACTACAGAGTACACACTGCTCATGATTCATTATGATTACCCACCCTATAAAGATTTTGTTTTGCCCGAGCAATTACTTAAGGATTGCATGTAGGATTAGCATTAGCAATAAGCATGCATTTATAACGAGGCCCTAAGGATGTGACAGTCTCCAGTGCTGATTTTTATTCCATAGACTGCATCAGACTGTCAAGAATACTGAGGTATAACTGACCGGCTTAATGTGCACAAGAACACAGAAGTTAGTGTGTGGAATTCGCAACAGCCTGGCGCTGCTTGCGCAAGATTTAATCAAGGTTACTGGTGGATCTGGTGTGCATAATCACATACCTGCTGCCTTCAGATGGCTCCAGAGAGAGTTAATCAGCTGAAAGGGAAGGCCTTCATACATGAAAGCTGTTGTGGCTGACAGATGCTGGTAAGAATCAGACATTAATCTTTAGCATGCCTTCCTGGCATCGCTCCCATAATCAAATTTTTTTTTTTTTTTAAATCTGTGCAATCACAGTGGATGTCTGCTGATTGAAGAATGTATAATGAAAGTGAAGCAGACAAGCAAAACATACATAAAAGGATTCTGACTGATTTTGGAGAGAGTTACAAAGTTCCACCTCCACCAATTTGCGAAGCAAATAGCACAGACCTGGTGTGCGATTAAGTGTAGTATGCTGTCAACTTGGTCAGAGCAGACCGGCTGTAGACTGTGCAAAATTAGGTGAATCCTGACAAAAAATTTCACTGCACTGCTACTGGTTTGCCAGCGACAGTAAGGGGAGTTTCACAGGTTA